>JAUMHG010000013.1:1704249-1716396 GCA_032359395.1 Enteromius anoplus | reverse complement strand
TTTTTTATATAAAATATATATATATATATATATATATATATATATATATATATTAGTGCTGTCAATTGATTCATCGTGATTAATCACATCCAAACTAAAAGCTTTTATTTACATAAAATATGTGTGTAATGTGTATATTTATTATGTATATATAAATGCAAACACATGCATGTATATATTTAAGAGAAATATGTCATGTTTATATATTAAATATATTTGTATATATTATAAAATATAAGAATATAAGTTTATATACATGTAAATATTTTAAAGATACATACTGTATGTTTGTGTATTTATATATACATGATAAATATGCACAGTACACACACATATACAATATTATGTAAAGAAAAACTTTTATTTTGGATGCAATTATTCGCGATTAATCATATATAATTGATGAATCAATCATTTAATAATTTCTCATTCAGATGATTTTTTTACTGGTCTTAGAGCATTTCATTCTGAGATTGGCTAATCTGTGAAAGATGCATGTGATGTTGCCTTTGAGCTCGAACATAGTGATCTTAGAAGGCCTAATTTTGCTGCATAACATCAAAATGAAAAGTGAAGTTGGCCTGACTGGAATATGGTCCACTAAGTTTCACGCTGGAGCTGTCTGTTATTCTACCTCTAACTTTGGACTTTTCCTGTACACTAAAACTCTACGACTAATACTACGCTTGACTCTGAACTCAGTCAGCAGTATATGAACTCTGTACAGTAAAGAACAGACGCAAAGCGAGAATGAGATGTGATAACAAGGAGAAAGAGAGTCTTTTCAGAAGACGTTTTCTTTAAAGCTTTATTTGTTCCAGCCTAAAAAATGAAATAATGTTCAATCAGCGCTGCGTTCTGTTCTGCGTCTGGGGTCTTTCACTAGTTCACATTTCCCAGTAGATGCAGACGTTATTTATTCAACAAAGCTCCGGCGCTCTCTGCGGATGGCAAAGCCAAGATGCTAACAATGTGCAAAAGAGCTACAACATCTCTTAAATAATGTACAATCTTCAGAGCATCTGAAGCTAATATTCTTCATCTCATGCATGCTCTCAAGACTCGTGTTCACTTGTCTTTCCGTCCTCATTTATGTTTGCTTTTCCCCGTGCATTTCAGCCAAGTGTGTCCGTGTTTGTTTGTGTACGTGTGTTTGAATGAGTCTTGCATGTGCTTGTCTGTGTGTGTGTGTGTGTGTGTGTGTGTAAATGATGAGTTTGTCAGCATCTATGGTGGCATGTCATTATACAGCTGATACTCAGGCTATTAACTTGTTGACACTTTGGGGTCAGTTTGACAGAGGCCTAATGCTCAGTGTGACAGAGTGGAACCTCTTCATTATCCCCAATGTAATGGTCTCATCGCTGAAGGCTTTCTTTTCCTCTCTCTCCGTCTCCGTCTCTCTCTCCCTCGCGTTCTCCTCATTCCTAATTTGCAGCCTGGTTCAGTTCGGCAACATTCTCCTTATTTCCTTCACCTATATCCTTTCTTTCCACTCTCGCTCATCCCTCATTCATGTCTGGTTCTCTTGCTCAGCATCCTGTCCTGGTCCTCTGGCCTTCATTATTCACCCTCCATCTTTCATTTCTCTCCTTTGGCTCATCACTTCATCTTTTACTCTCTTTCTTCCTCATGTTCTCTCTCTCTCTCTCTCAGATGTTCAGACATTCACCACCACATTTTCTCCTTCTTTGCTCATCTATGCTTTATTCCATCTGCAATATCTGAGAGAATCTCCCAAAAGCGTCAAGAACAAGTCAGAGACATATTTCACTCCAAAAACAGAGGCGATTACAGGTGTTTTGCTAACTTCTGCTAGATTTAGCCACTGAACTGCAACCACAGAGCCTCTCCAAAATCTCACGTTTATGATTAATTGAAATAAAACCTAAGCTGTTGTCAACAATAGTGGAGCTTCCTGTGGTTTTCACTAAAGTAAAAGTTTGTAAAATAGTTATATTAAGTGTTTTTAGTGCTGTCAGAATATTAATAAATAAGTTTTTGTTGTGTGTGTATATTTATGATGTATACTGAAATGTATATATTGACGAAAAATTTTGCATTTATATATTACATTTTATGAATATAAATATATACTTGATTATATAATGATTAATCACACATAGTTTTCACATACATATAATATTTTACATATAATAACAGTACATGTATATATTTATATTCATATAATTTATATTATATTATATATACATATATTTAAGATATTAACATAACATATTTTTCCTAAATATGTATTCATGTGTATTTATGTATGCAAAAAAAAAACTTAAAAACTTTGGATGCAATTAATAATTAATCATTTGTCAGCACTAATATATTAAAATACATGTAGATATATTCAAATTATATACTGTATATTTTTGTATTTATAAATGTACTTATATTTTATATTTACAGGATATATCATGTAGATAAAAATTTTTATTTTAGATGTGATTAATCGCGATTATAAATTGACAGGACAAGGTTTTGTATATATTGACTTCAAATTATTATTATTATATATATATATATTATATATATATATTATTAATTATTATTATTTATTTCTTTTGGCAGTTTTTCCTGATTGGTTTAAAAATGACAGGCGGCTCCCTATCACTTTGTTTGGAAAATATTGGTTTTACTGCTCTCAGATTATGGTTATTTGCATAAAAACATTGTATTACAGTAATTATTTATTCTAATGAGATAATCTAATGAGAGTTCTTTGAGAGGTCAAAAAAATCTAAAGTAAAATGTCTGTCCTCATTACGGTAATGGGATTTTGGTGGGAAAATTTGCTTAATTGTCATGAAAATAATGTCTTAAAAATCTTAATGGTCCTTAAAAATAGGCTTCATTTTCTCTATTCAAAATATTTTTTTCATTTTTTTCCTTTTCTTTTGGGCCAAAATGTAATCTGGATATGTTTTTGTGAAATCCCCTGCTCATTTTCTCTCTTTCTGTGTGTCTGCAATTTTGACCCGCCTCCATTTCCACCTTCTTTTCCCTTTCAATTTGTATTCCTCCTCTCCACCTCCCTCCTCTTCTCTAATTCTCTCTTCTCTCCCCTCCCTCTATTTTTTCCACTTTATTACTTTCTTCGATTATCCACTCCTATCTTCCCCACTCAATACTTTCATTTCATGCTCCTCTCCTCTAATCTTTCACCCAATTTCTCCCTCGTTTGCTCTTGTCTTCCTGTTTTCTCTGTTTTAAGAGGGTGTCCCATGCTCTATCTGCTTCTCTTTCAGTCTTCTCAGGTTTTCTCACCTCATTCTCATGTTTTCTCTCTTTGGGAGCTCCAGTCAGCTGAAAAGCTCCTCGGTGTTCACCTCCACCGACTTTACAAGTGAATCTCACAACCACATATCTGGGTCATATTTCACCTCTATATTGAAAGAATAAAATATCAACTATTATATAGCTATTATTAAGCTTTTGCATGAAATGTAACACTTTCTGAATAAAATTATCAATTTCTTTCTTTTTTTCCTACAAAACTATTAAACTGTTTCCCAATTTGATGATGATATTAATAATAATAAATAAAAAATAAATAATAACATTTCACAGTATTACTCTTTTTATTATAATTTTGATCAAATGAATGCAGCCTTGGTGAGCATAAGAGACTTCTTGCAAAAACAATTTAAAAAATCACAGATTCTGCTTCATGCCGACTTGAACAGTTTTTGTAAGATCCTCTCAACCAATTCTGCTGTACTGCAATCCCTAGTTTCCCAGGGGAAAAACTGAACCCAGTCTACTGAACTGACCAGGAAAGGCTTTTAACTTGGGAAACCTTTTCACATGCCACTACATGCACACTTAAGAAAAAAAAATGATGGCATAAACAATTGAAAACATGCTGTCTTGGCACAGCTAATACACTCACACACACACACACACACACACACACACACACTTGATCTCTTTTCATCTGTGCTCTATCATTCTGTCATAGCATCCCTCCATCTCTGCAGGAGTGTATTTGCTGATGCCTGCAGACGTAATTTACTACGCCTCATTCCCACATGCCGGCTGACTCACAACTTACTCACCGCAAACGTACCTTCATAAACGCTGCCCTGTGCGTGTGCAATGGCTATAACTTAAAGGGAACCATTGGGTTCTCTTTGTTATTTTAGGAGACATGCATTTTATGCATGGTTATCCAAATAATAATGAATGTGAAAATACCTGACATTAACAGCAGAGTAAAGGTAACAGTAGAGATAAACAGCGAAAGAATTGGTCCATGTTACTTATTAAATTGAAGTGAAAAAAATATCTGCCAGGAAAAACAATATTACCATTGGCTTATATTTTTTCTTGTTTAAAGCAAAACTCACTTAATTTTATGCATTTCATACAAAACCTAATATCTTATGTCAATTTGCTTATCAAGATCATTTATCTTAATTTAAGATTGTTTATATATTTGTACAGAAAACAACAACACGCAATATATAGCAATTTATTAGTTTGAGACATTCTCTTCTGAACTAGCAGAACTAAATAAAAGTCTTTTTCGCTTTGTTTGATCTCTTTGCTGTCTAGTTGAATCAAATAAGATACAGGATCAGATAGATCCCATTTTTGTTTCGGTTTATTCGTGCATTTTAGCACAAATAAACACTCACATATGCTCAAACATCAAGTACGGCTGCACAGATGGCTACATTATCCCAACATGATCACATGACTTTGACGGACCACACCAGTGATTAGATACCTTCACTGACCAATCAGACAGCCTGACTTCCCTTCTGCTGCCCAACATCTCTGACGACTGTACAGTCCTGCCACCTCCCTGGACTCAGCGGTGCTAATACATCATGTGACGGTCCGTCTGGCCGTCCTGCTTGCGCGAGTCGTAAATGTATAGATCAAAACGGGTGACAGTCTCACGGCCCTGCGGTAAAAACCTCGTGGCAGTGATGGATGTGGACCCCAGAGAGAACATCAGCCAGCAGTTATCAATCAAAAGCACAACAGGAAACAGCAGTTAAGCTTGACGTGGGCTTTTGTGCTACAAGACTCTAATTATAGGATGAGAAACAGGAGAAATCAGATCACTCGCTGCCAAAAATCACTTTTTTGGATCAGTAGTTTTTGCCTAGTTTTCTACTTAAAATAACAGAAAATAAATATAAATTAACACTATATTCAAAAGTTTGGGCTGAGTCTGTGTATATATATTGGGGGAAACACTTTAGTTTGTCATGCTTATTATTTGCATATTGGCTGTTTATAAGTATTAATAAAGCACATTAGCTTCAACTTTGTTCTGTAGATCACTACCTCGCCCCCAACTAAGCAAGCCAGAGGTGACAGCAGCAAGAAACCAAAACAGATTGTGTAAAGGACTTATAGTGTATGTGTGTTTATGTGCATCTGGTTCTGGTGATCGGTCCACGGAGCTCATCTAGGTGTTCTTGTCTCTGATGAAGATCATCTCTTAGTGTTGATACACCATCTGATCTGGATACAGACTGAGGAACAGACTAAGAGAGAGACAGACTAATATTAGCGTAGATGCCATTCTTTTTATGATGTAATGAGTACATTGCGTGTTAAGGCTGATCTAATTAATGCAGCCTAACGATCCTTTAACGGATTTGATTAATAAATGTGTATTAGTGTGTTATGTGTAAGCCAGAGTAAAGAGATGTGTCTTTAATCTAGATTTAAACTGATAGAGTGTGCCCGCCTCCCGAACAGTATTAGGTAATTTTTCCAAAGTTTGGGTGCTAAATAGGAGAAAGACCTGCAGTAGATTTTGATATTCTTGGTTTTATCAAATGGCTAGAGTTTTGAGAACGCAGCAGACGCGGAGGACTATAATGTGATAAGAGCTAGCTCAAGTACTGAGGAGCTAAGCTGTTCAGGGTTTTATAAGTAATTAACAAGATTTTAAAATCTATACGATGTTTGATAGGCAGCCAGTTCAGTGTTGACAGAACCGGGCTAATATGCTCATACTTCCTGGTTCTAGTGAGGACTCTAGCTGCTGCATTTTGAGCCAGCTGTAGTCTATTTATCAAGCGTTCAGAACAACCACCCAATAAAGCATTACAATAATCTAACCTTGAGGTCATAAACGCATAAATTAACATTTCTGCATTTGAGGTTGAGAGCATAAATCGCAATTTAGATATGTTTTTGATATGCAGTTTTACAGATGCTAGAAACATGGCTTGCAAATGAAAGATTGCTGTCAAACAGCACACCTAGGTTCCTAACTGATGAAGAAGAATTGACAGAGCAGCCATCAAGTGTTAGACAGTGTTCTAGATAAGTACATGTGGGGTACTCCATATTGCACTTGTGATCGATATGATACGTCCTCATTCATTGCTACATACTGATAGTGGTCAGTAGTGTTGAACGCAGCACTGAGATCCAATAGCACTAATAATGAGATACAGCCACGATCAAATGATAGAAGCAGGTCATTTGTAACTCTAATTAGAGCAGTCTCAGTACTATGATAAGGTCTAAATCCTGACTGGATATCAGGAAATTAGGTTTCTTTTATATCCTATTGGTTAGTCCCAAAAAAAAAATATATATATATATATATATGATAGATATGCATAAATTCGTTACATTTATGATAAAAAGGGCAACTGTGGCGGTAAGAACTTTACAGAAAAAATTGGTAACATTTTAGGTTTTATAGATTCAACTTACATTTACAAAAACAAAGTCCAAATAAAAATGATATATTAACCGAAGTAATAATAATGCATTGTTTCTACAAGTTATAAAAGTGTATTAATTTACCCTTCCACAAATTAAGGCCTGAAAATAGTCCTTCATTGATGCAGAAAGTCATTAAATGTTGCACTGCAAAAAATGTATTGTCTTGTTTTGAAGTACATTTATATAATAATATAATAAGAATATTAAAATAAGAACATATAAGAAAAAGTAACTTTTTTACCTTTTGAAAAAGTAATTTTTCTGACCTCATTGGCAGGTATTTGTTTCATTTGTCCTTTCTTCCATTTGGATTTACTTTGTCTCATAAATGCCTTAAAATGATTTACATTCACCATGATAAAACCTGCAGAAACCACGCGATGATTTTCTCCGAAAAATGAGGCTGAACTCCCAATTCAGTATGTCTCATCTGACACAGTTTTGCTTGTCAAGTAAATATGTCTTGTTGCAAGCGTGTTCAGATGCATTACAGGAAAACAAGACAAAACACTGATTAGTAAAATGCACATTGGGTAGTGCAAATGAACAGAGACGGAGCCATGATATGCTGCCTATGTGTGTTTATGCCTGCTGTACGGCGCCAGCCATATGTCAGCATTCTGTGGTCACATCTGTCGAAGGGGGCACTCACAGATTGGGAGTGTGTGAATGTGTGTGCATAAGAGAGAAAGAGAAATAGAGAGAGAGAGATTTCCGAGCCCTATACGCCTGCCATATCTCATATTCATGTCTCTTTCTGTCACCTGTTCATTTGTATGGCTGTGACAGATCTCATTATGGCTTTGGCACCGCTTCAGCCCGTCTTGCCAATGCAGCATTCCGGGGTGGAATTTTGAACGTGTGCGCTTGTTCTGCATCGCGTGCACACGCACACACCCGCCTGCTTCACCAATTACTGCCGTTGTCCGCTGCTACAAACATGACAGAAACAATAGCATTAATTATCTGTACACAGATAGCACGGTTTGAGCGTGTCGACGGAGACGCCGTCAGTTGCTGAGAGTGTTTTAATTGTCGATTAGCTAACGAGGGACTAATTAACGGGAAAAAACTATTAGTACCATCTGTCATGCGAATGTCAGGGATATTGTCATGCTGCAAGATGTTGATTAGTAACAATGTGCTTTTGGCCTGTAGGCCGCAACACCTCAAGTTAGGGTTAGTCTAAATGACAAGGTTAACCTGCTGACAGAATGTTAATGTGTGGAGTGGGTTTAATAGCACTAACTAAACACAATATGGGTACAGTGATTGCAAGGCAAAGGCCATTGCAGGGGCTTGAACAATATTCTTGATTACATCATGTATTTTTGAACTTTACATAATTTCCTTTTGAAATGTTCTTGAACTGTATGGGTTACATTTTTGGTCTTCCTTGATTGATTTTAACTAAGCCATCCACTGGAAGTATTTTTCCTCCTTTAAAACAGAAAAGGATAGTTAGCACTGCAAGTTAAAGCATGTTTATTTATTTCATTAAGTTGTTATTTTTGTTTTTATTATTATTATTTTTTACATTTTAATAATTAACATTAATAATGCATGTTTATTCACTTATTTAGTTCCATGATTTTATAAATTTTTATTGATTTTATTATTCATTAATTTGTCCTTAACTTTATTTATTTTCGTTTATTAAATGTATTTATTTCCACTTATTTATTTAATTTTAATTAATTTTTCATGAATTAATTAACGTAACTATTTTCATTTATTTTAATCATGTAATTGACGTTTATTAAAATTTTCGATGATTCATGTTTTTGTTTTATTTTTTATTTTATGAATAAACTTTTAGAATTTGTTTATTTTTATATATTGTCAATTGAATTCATTAACATTTCTGTTTTCATTATTTGTTAAATTTTTCTTTATGTATTTATTTATTGATTTAGTGAATTAATCGTTGATTGTTTGATTTTAATTAATTATTTCTTACATGTTTAATCTTAAATGATATTTATAAAATATATGGCCTATACATATTAGGCGATTAACCGAACTTATCTTACTAGGTCTAAAAACTACTTTATACTGTGTTATGTGTCCTTAAGGCTTATGTATTGCAAATCAGTGCATTAACTGAATGAAAAAGAAGTGTTGCTGTTGTTTAGTGTATTTAAGTATATGGTTAGGACCAATTATCCTTCACATACTAAAAGACTCGTTAATGGAATCATTAAGGAGCTGTAACTGTTCAGTGGATTCAGAACCAGAATCGTTAAATTCTTCATGATGTCCCATCCCTAATGGCAGTGTTGGTTAAAAATCATCTCTGACTGCTTTTTGGGAAATGTTGTGAAGTGCAGCGTCTGGTAATGTGTGTTAAGGTAATGGCTGTTAACGCGTTCTGCATTGTGAAGAGCGCATTTGATAACGTCAGACGGATAATGTATGAAGTGTCAGGGAAGATGATTTGCTCTCTTCTCATCTCTCCGTGCTGCATATGGCCCTTATTGATTAAGATTAAACCCTCATCCTTTCTGCTTATTAAAATATTGATCAGGGAGCAGAGAGCAGCCGACGAGGGAGTCCAAAATGGAACTGTGCGTGTGTGTGTGTGTGTGTGTGAGTGAGAGTGAAAGAGACTTTTGAGCAAGTATCTGCATGCAATGTTGTTGTCAGCTCCTTTTTTGTTGTAGGACAATAAAATGATAAAATGACACTTATTAAAATGGTGTTATTAATTATACAGTGAAAGCTAAACAGATGGGGATGACAGTGATAAACAATGCAGCGTGTGTGTGTGTGTCTGGAGACAAGTTCTTGTGTGAGAAAGTGTTTATAAATGTGTTTATAAAAGTGTGATTGTGTGTTTAATGTATGTGTGTTTGTGTATCTGTCACTTATGAATCAGTTTTTATGACAAAGTACCACGGTAGTTATATGATTCTCATCATAGTTTTTCAGACCTAATACCATGGATTTTCAGGTTTTTTATATCGTACTATAGTATTTTACTATAGTACCATTTTTACAGTTATATCATGGTATATCAATGGTCCCTCAATTCAAAGTAATACCATGTTTTGTACGTAATAATTCAGCAATTTTACCTGATATATTTATCAAATACTTTAAAGTTTCGTATGAAAACATAACCCACCATGATAGCACCACAGTACTGTTTATGTAAAAATAAATGCTTAGAGAAATCTATTCTTTTATTCAGCAAGGACACATTAAATTGATCAAAACTGACAGTAAAGATATTTACAATCTTATCAAGGAATTGTTCATTTTAAATAAATGCTGCTCCTTTAAACATTCTGTTCTGGAATTCTAAAGCTTTAAAATCTAGAATCCTGAAAAAAAAGCATATAAGAATAACACGTGACAGAATGAAGGATCATGTGACATGGAAGACTGTTAAAAATTCTGCTTTGACTCACAGAAATAATTGACATTTGAAAATAGATTCAAATAAACAACAGTTTATTCAAATTGTAATAATTTTTCAAGATATATCTGTATTTTTGATCAAATAAATGCAACGTTGGTGAGCATGAGAGACTTATTTTAAAAAGGTTTAAAAAGCGTTTGGCTTTACCACCTGATAGCATCCCTGTAGTGGGGTACCTTCACGGCCCTTATTTCTAAAGACAGTGTGACAGTGTGTTTATGGTTTATGTGTGTGTGGTCTGTAGGAAACATGAGGAGCTATTGTTTGTGACCTGCGAGACCTCAGTTCTCTCTTAATAGTCCTCTAGAGACCCCACTGCTCCCTATGTACCTCTTTTGCCTCTCTTTATCACTCTCTCACTCACACACACACACACATTCTCGTGTTAACCTTTATCTTCCATGCATCCTGTATCCTACACACTCCTACACACACAAACTCTTTCACAGCGGGACGTTAGTCAAAATATGTCTTTGCAGAACAAAACACAAACGCACAAATTATTCTTTCTTTCTCCTTTCTATTCATCCTTATCGACCAAACAGCATCTTTGTGTCTCTCTCAGTCTCCATCTTTTATTCTGTCTCCAGAAGTACCCAGAATGCAACAGCTCTTCTCTGCTGGATGACAGCAGAACACTGGCATTGGAGGGATTTCAGAAGGTGAAACAGTGAAAGTGTCGCGTCCCACACACATACAAAAGCTTTCTTTTGCACTTGTGTACCTCTGGTGATGTCATCAGCGATGTCGGTTTTCGGTCGTGTTTCTCCCATTGGGAGTAGTGTGTGGGGTAGAGACGGTTTATGATTGTGTGTGTGTGTATGAGATATGTACGGGGTTGTTAGTCTTTAGAGGGATGTGTTTCTGTGTGATAGGCAAGGTTTTTATTTATTTGGGAAGTTATGTGAGTGTGAGGTACTGTGTGTTAGTTTAGTGTGTTTGCTTGTGTGTGTTCCAGATGGAGAGGTTTGTGTGTTTATTTGTGAGAAGCAGGGGAATGTTTTGCATTATGCTGTTCTCCCCTACAGTGCTGTAACTGCGCATTTCATGTAGTTATGTGAATTATGAATGAAAATGTGCCTCTTAGACTAAGAGTTTTCAAAATGGGATTGCAAAAGAGTGCTGTGGGTCCATTGAGATGTTTAAGGAAATAAAACTAAATAAGTACTGTACTGTACTGTAAATAAGTACTACTGCTGCTGTTGTAATAACAATATTTAGTATTTGACATACAGTAATTACTAACTGATTCTTCTTTGTTGTTTTATTCTAAGACATTATTAATTAACGTTTTTAATCTAATAAGTAATTAAATGATAATACAGTACCAATTTTATAGAAACCACATATTTAGGCATCTAAATGTTTCTAAAGCCTTTGTGTGAGACTATTATCTGTCCTGTGATGAACAGGTTTGACTCAAATGCTCAGAATAAGAAAAAAATAAAAAAACTGATATTACATTTTTTTTGTTTGTTTGTTTTAGTGTGGCATAATTACTGTGTCTTTTTCGAGAAAAACTACCATTCATACTTTTGGGTCAGTAAGACTTTTTTTTAAAATCAATTTATCAAGGATGAATTATTTTGACTACAATAAGACATTTATAATGTCAGAAAAGTTTCCTTTTATCAAAAAATCCTGAGAAAATTTATCACGTTACCACACAATTATCAAGCAGCAGAAACATTTTTAACCGTCATAATAATAATAAATGTTTCTTGAGGAGCAAATCAACATATTAGAATGATTTGAAAATTCTACTTTGCCAATAAAGTAAGAAATAAAAATGTTTAAATATATTCAAATAATAATTATTATTATTATTTTTTTTTTTTTTTAACTATTGACAGCATTTTCAATTGCAATAAGTGCAGCATTGGTGAGCTAACCTCAAACATAATTTAATAAATAACTTGATTCTGTTTTCTTTTTAAACATAGTTTTCTAAAACTCGTTTCGGGAGGAGGGGACGAAGGCTCTACCCCCTACTTACAATCTCCGCCTTC
>JAUMHG010000013.1:1651564-1666736 GCA_032359395.1 Enteromius anoplus | reverse complement strand
GTGAAACCCTTGAGCAAGGCACCGTTTCCCCAGCTGCTCACCTGTAAGTCGCTTTGGATAAAAGCGTCTGCTAAATGTAAAATATTATATTTGGAAAATACAAATTATGAGTGTTTCCTCGAGTGAACACCCTTATCTGGATAAATAACTACTTGCTAATTTTAAGGAATTAGTTATAATTTAACACTTTTTCTAAACGTAATGCCTGTTTCTTGTGTGTGAGTCTTAACTGGTTAACTGTCTTAACCCGCCAGATTTTTTACTTCACTATATTAAATCTAATCATGACAAACTATATTTCGTTAGAAAGGTCTAAGACATTTAGATATTTGAACATTTTTTCTGTGCACAAAAATATGCAGGAAAAACTATAGATTAATCAACATCATAACAAGAGTTCAGACCTTTGTCACAAAAGTCTTCTTCATTGCCTTATTTCCTATCACACTTTACAAATCATAAGAAAATCTATATTACTTAAAAATCTCAAAATGCGTCCTTAAAAAAAAAAAAAAAAAAAAAAAAAACCATTCAAACATTCAAACATTGCAATACCATAAATCAAAATGATATAAATGTTATGTAATAAATTATAAAACTTTGGATACTGCACTATAATGTCTGTGTTCAAAAGTGTAAGTGACAGTTAAGGGGTTATTAAAATGAAAAGTCTTTCAGTCAAAGATCTCTAATCACAGGTTGTCATTTTCAATTACTAAGATATTCTAACCTGATGAGTAACGAAGGAGTGCAGTCTGACGTTGGCTCTCTCTCGGACCAGTTTCCACACATCATCACCGTACGACTCCTTAATGAAGTCATGAAGACTTTCACACAGCAGCCCGTACATCCTGACCGCACCGGAGACGTGTTCAAGTCTGAAAGTCTGGACTCCTAGACTCTTTACCTAACTGTGAAACTATAAAGAATAAGGACACAAAAAAGGCAACAAGAGATCACGGTCTTTCTATAATATATAAATCAATCACAGTCCAAATGCTCTTTCATTACAATGAAGCCTGTACTGTCTCAATGTCACAAATAAACAAGTATAGTGTGGGAAGTGAACTGACCGGCTGTGTGTCTGAGGTCTGTGGATCCCCAAGACAACTTCCCGGTCTTAAGAACAGCGCAGGAGGCGCTGAAATCTTTTTAAAAAGGGCAGCACTTACTCAAACTCTTCAGATCTATTGTTGTGATGTCAGTGGCTGGTGACTTTGAGTACTGACAGAAGCAGCCTTCTCACGCACACATGTTGCCCTTTCCTTTGACCTGGACTGAAGTTTATTACACTATTTCACAATTGTAGCACATATAGCTCAAATAGCTGGAATTATTTTTTAAACCTGCTCATTTAGCATCCTCCTTTTCTTTTTCAAACACTAAACGCGACAATACCATTGTAACTAATATGAATGCATTCATGCCACCTCTGAACCTCATTAAACAGTCTATAAATATGCCTAAACACACTTTTTTTGCTCTGTGCCAGCTCTGTAGTGCAAAGATTAAAATTATAATTTTTATTTATACTCATTTAGTTTTACTGGTGACTACCTCTTCCTGATTGTGGCTCATTTTAATGGAATTATTTTAACTATTATTTAATTTTGAAAAGGTTATAAATAAAAGTTTATGAATTTGACAGAGGATGACATGTTATAAAAACACTACAAAGATTAAACCCTGCAAATCACTTCAAGGAGTCAAGTATTGCCTCATAATGAGGTGGTCAATAGATTTAATAGTTTGAATATAAAACAGTTTTGTTTAATACAAACAAACATATTAAATAAATAAATAAATAGAAAAGAGAAAAAGATTATTTCATGTTGTAATAATGATTGACAATATTGCTGTATTTTTTGATTAGGCTAAACAAATGCAGCCTTTGTGAGCAAAACAGAATTTAAAGAAAAGCATCAAAAATAAAAACATTGTAAAATATCTTAGATTCCAAACTCATGAATGCAACCATAGACAAACAGATTTTATACTTCCTTAACTTCAACTGTGTCCAACAGAAATCAACAAGATTAAATGCACAATGTAAAGACATTTCAAAAATGATCTTAAGCTCTCAAACTGTGCTCGGCTTAAACATCAAAGATCTCAATACTAACTCAAATAGTTCTCAGATCCTTCAAACATTAAATGATCTGAGTCTTTAGGGACGCATTTAAGCCCAGGTCAAAGGTAAAGGTCCAGCTGTGACCCTGAAAGTGAGACTAAAACATGAATCATATATAGACAGACCCTAACCAGGACTGAGCGATGATCTCCAATGACAACAAATACACACAGACATACAACATACAGACCGGTCCACATACAAAACTGGCATCAGGTTTTTATTATGAGGGTCAGTAGGGGTGCGTCAGGGACTAAATGCTTTGCCCCATTTAGCTCCTGTGGTTTGGCTAAATTAGCAGGCATGATGTCATCGGGCAGGGGCTGAGATGGGTCTTTAGAAACTTGCTTCACACTGCTGCGCTCTCACTCTCACAGATCAGCCAACAGACCAAACATCATCTTCTCCAGCACACACTCAGGTAAGCCAGAAACTCGCTGGTCTGGGTACGAGGGATGTGTGTGTGTGTGTGTGTGTGTGTGTTTATGTGGTCATCTAATCTGCACAGCAGCTGTGTAAACGCACAATGTGTCCAACCAGGGGTAATCTGTCAAAACTTTAAGCGTGACAAAACGCTTCCTGTAGCTTCAATAAAAACAACTGAATGACAAAGAAAAGATAAACTAATCAAATAAATTGAGTGAAGTTAAAAAAAAATAAACTGAACATTTTAATTAAAATAACTCATTAATTATTGAAGTAATTTCCCAGTATTATCAAAAATGTTATTTCATTAAGGACCAATATTTACTCTCTAGAGTTGACTTTAATGGGCAGATTTTAACCATATATCCTGCATGTCATCTTTTGTTAAGAACTTTATGTCAAATACTTCACAATCAATAAGTGCAGTTATCCTACATAGTTATCTATTAAATAAACATGCAAGTCATGTTTTATGCAATACTATATATATTTTCAACAATAATGTTTATTTTATTATTGCAAAAAATTATTTATATATAACTGTTTAAGGTTTTATTAAAATATTATGAAATACATTATTATTTCATGCAGTTTAACTTTTAAAATTGTAAAAAGATGTAATTTAAATAAAATATATAAAATGCATTCAGGATATGAATCACTTGTGTGTTGATGTGTGTTCAGACCAAGAGGATGCAGACAGCACAACGTAGTCTCACCAGACAGAGACAGCAGCAGGCCATGATCCTGAGCAGAGAGGCAAAGGGAGGTAAGAGACACACACACACATACACACACGTTTTCATATTTTGTGAAGACATTCCATATACATAATTACTGCATAAATGTTACATGTAACAATGCAATTATATTTTCCAAGGAAATCTTAAATTAAAATTTAATTAAACTGTATTTAGTATGATTTATAAGCTTATAACAACCAGAAAAAAAATGTCCTCACAAGGTCACAATTTACTGCTATTACTATCTTTGTAGGGACATTTGGTTCCTTTAATGTAAGGAATACCAGACACACACACTAACACTTAGCCTAGATGAAGCCCTATAGAAGCCAAACAAAGCCCACATTCTTACAAAATGACGTATCATGGAGAAAAAAAGAAAAAAAAAACCATCAAAGCTATCATATTGTGTCTGGCCTCATATGAGGGACGGTGCAGATTATTGAAAGGAGCAGAACAGATCAAAGCAGACTCTTCCTCAGTCACTCGAGTGATTTAAACGGAGGAAAATCTCCACATTCAACATTCCTGAAACTATCCCACCGCCGGTGTGTTTGTTTGCAATTTTCTGTTGACGTAAGCCACATCGTGTCCAATCTGGCATCACGGCAACTCCAGCTCGGCTGAATCTGGTTCTGGAGAGGGTATTTTATAAGAATAAGACACGGGCCGCTGCTAGCATGAGCCCAGACAGGAATGCCCTCACTGAAAATGCCACTTTAGGGCGAGTCCATTTCTCCAAGGGTTCCACTTTACTGCAGTCTAATTATAATCATCACTGTTACCCGTATAACACAACAAACACGACAGCATCTGTGGCAAAAGAACCTGAGAGCAATTACGATGCATGACATCAGATCAGTCAAAAAAAAAGGAGCACCCCTAAAAAAAAAAAAGCGTCTGGAGCCTCACTTAGAAATGTCACAAATAAAATATAATTCAAGACCTTTAACAGTGAGACACGAGACGCCACCACCACATTATCATCATCAAGCACTTTACACCACCGTGCACATTTTGGTATCTGTAAGATGTTTTTCATCTTTCTGAAAGAAACTCACCACAGCTGCATTTGGTTAATACATGTATTAAAATAAATATATATTTTATAGTTATTATTATCAATGTTAAACATCTTATTTGTTGAAACTGCAAAACACAGGATACTTCAATGAAAAGTTCAAAAGAACAGCATTTATTTGAAATAGAAACCTTTTCTAACATAAATAAATGTCTTTACTGTCCCATAAATAGAAGCATCAATTTCTTTGGAAAAAAAATCCTACTGACCCCCAAAGTTGAATGCATATGAAGAGTTTATTCACAAAACAGCAAACCTTTTTTATTGTGTTAGGTAGCATTTAGCAGTTATTCTTAACTTAAATTTAAAATAACCCAGCTGCAGTCTGATTGAAATTAATGTACAATGAAAAAAAATTGTAAAAAAAAAATTGTTGAAAATGAAGTTTAAAAAACCTCTTCATATGTATTAATCATTCTGTGCAATGATAAAAAAAAAAAAACTGTTCCAAAAGCAAAAAGTCTTATGTAACTGACGTACATACTGTAAAATACTGACAAAGATAGTGTCACTCAATCGACCATGTATGTGTGAGAAGGTCTGAACCTTGGGAAGAAGATCAGCGTTCCTAGGGATGTAATGATGGAGGAGCTAAACCTGAACACCAACAGAGGATCCATCATGTTCCAGGAGCGGCAGAGGAGAGTGGAGAGATTCACGCTGGAGAACTCAGCAGACGCTTCCTCCATCTTATACGTATGACATCCTGTTTTAACACACAGAAATAAAGTATATAAAATGTAAATACATTATTTATTTAGGCAAGTGAACAAGTGCAACATTTCTTATTTTATCGTTCAAAAAAGCTAGAAAAAATCTATATAGACACACAAACGCATGTGTGTGATTAAAAAAAATTTGAAAAACTATTAAACAACAAAATTGAAGTTTTTGTTTACATAATGTGTGTGCACACAGTGTATATTTATTATATAATAAAGTATATAAACACAAATATGCATGTATACATTTAAGCAAAATGTTATGTTTATGTATTAAACATATTTCTAAAAAATATAAATTATATAAATATACATATATTCATTTCAAGAGTTCACGCTTTCCTCATAAATAGAATTTTGCTGGTTTGGCATGCTGTCAGGGGAGGACGGCGAACCCCGAACCCTAGTGGTATGAAGGGCACGGTTCGAAGTTCGGCTCGGTCCCGTACTGCTCCCCAAAAAAGCTTTGAAGACAGCAGCCAAATGAGTTGCGCCCAAAAGAAGGCATTGAGAGAGGATGCTGGGGGCGAAGTTTTTTTTGGGGGAATAGGATTGTTTAGGTGTCTCGGGCATCCGGTGACCTGTAGGTGAAGCAGAAAGAGAGGTTAATGACTGGTGAGAATAACAATGTTATACAAGATTAAAACAATATTAACAGATATTAAACAAGGGGGCAAGTTGGGCTGGCCTTAGGTGTCAGATTGGTTGAGGAGGAGTTGGAAGAAGGGCCTTGGTAGGTGGGTTTGCCTCTAACGGAGGCGGGTATGGA
Source organism: Enteromius anoplus (assembly GCA_032359395.1). Taxonomy (NCBI): domain Eukaryota; kingdom Metazoa; phylum Chordata; class Actinopteri; order Cypriniformes; family Cyprinidae; genus Enteromius; species Enteromius anoplus. Next base: position 1,660,864 of record JAUMHG010000013.1, on the reverse strand, counting down.
ACTACTGAATAGGTGTAAGTCTCGGACGGAGGCTGAGAAAGAACTGCTAGGAGTTTAGGGTGCCTTTAATGAAGGCGGGAATTTTGGAGTACTGTAGGGGTTGAGAGCCTTTAATGAAGGCTGGAAATGGGTAAAAAAATGAGATAATGCCTCTAACGGAGGTGGGAAATGAAACTATTGAGGAGGTGAGGTGCCTCAAACGGAGGCGGGGAAAGAAAAGGGGGTGGGAGTGCTTCTGCAGGAACGGAGCCGTGGTTGAAACATGTCTCTGAAGGAGGAGGGGTGAAATGGGAATGCTTCTGCTGGAAGCTGCTGCGGCCTCTGACGGAGGCGGCGCTGAAACGTGTCTCTGAAGGAGACAGGGTGGAAGAGAGAAGCTTCAGCTGGAAGCTGCTGCAGCCTCTGACGGAGGCAGATGAGAATTTCGATGGAGAAGGGTACCTCTAATGGAAGTTGGGAATGGGTAGCGAATGAGAGAGTGCCTCTAATGGAGGCAGGAGGTGGCTTTACTGTAGATATGAGTGCTTCTAACGGAGGCTGGGAGTTTTTTTTTTCCTTCTTGGGCGGTTGGGATCCCTAGGTGCGGGTGGGGCGTTTGGGGGGGATGACTAGAAAATCATCTAGGAGGTGGATGAGGTGGTGGATCTGGTAATTGTTGTGTAAGATCGAGCAAATGGCTTCGAAGAGCATGTCGAAAATGTTGGGACTGCTTTTGCAACCGAATGTAAGTCGGACGGCAAAGTAAAATTGGTTTCGCCATTGGATGCCGAAGAGGTGCCAGAAGTCAGGGTGTATACGCATGACTTCGAAGGCTGAAGAGATGTCTACATTGGCCATACAAGCTTCTTTTTTTTTTACGACTTTTAAAATGTTTTTTTTTTTATTAGCTCTATGGCTTGGTCTACGTTGTGGTAGATAAGGGAGAATTCCTCAAGAGGAATGAGGCTGTTGATGCTGGGTATGGGTGATTTGTGGGGGGAGGAAAGACCAGTAATTAGTCTTTTCTTTCCTGAGTATTTTCTCGTTGCAACACCGATGGGGCTGACTCGGAAAATACTGAAAGGAGGGGCGGGGAAAGGGCCAATCATGAAGGTGGAATCTAGCTCTTTTTTAATGAGAGCGTCCACTGAGCTGGGGTCTGTAGTGGCGGATAGAAAATTGGGGCAAATGAGAGACTGGGTGGGGATGGAGATGATTTCTGGATGAACACTGTTAGACCTGATAACAGAAAACGAGAGAAGTTAGGGTCAGGGTGGAGAGAAAGTTCAACAGATAGACATGAAATATTGACAGTGCTAAAACAGGGGGGGGTCGAATTATTTTTGATTAGAGTGTCCACGGTGTCGGATTCGGTGGTGGCTGAAAGGAGGTTGGGACAGTATGAGAGACTGGATGTAAATGCAGGAAACTCCGGGTATATTGTATTTGACCTGATAACAGATAATGGGAGAAGTTAGGATCAGGATGGGATGACATCTGAGGACGATGTCATCTTTGAGGAAGAGTTACAAGCAATATGATGGTCTAAATCCTGAAAAAATAAATAAATGCAGTCATGATATTTATTTAGAATAGTGGGTATAATAATACGATTAAGAAGGGGTTAGTTAATTCTTTTTACACTCCATGCAGTAGGTGGCAGTATGCAACCCACGATGGAACTAGAGAAGAAGAAAATATTAGTTCTGTTTCTGTCAGCAGAAACTGGTGCTAAATAAGACAAAGAAAACATGAATATGGAGAATTAAGAGTGTTAAAATACATTACGTGACCATGGAGAAGTTGGAAGAGCTGTTCGTTGGAAGGCAGGATGAGGAATCGATCCAGGCTGTCGAGTCAAAGGATGTGTCTTCGGTCATGCGATTCCGAAGAATGGTTGAAGCGAGATGTCGATGGAATAAAATCTGGGGTTTATATAGTGAAAGGGAAATGAGGTGATTGGACGATGATTAGGGAACTGATTAGCTGGTGGGCCTCCAGCTGTGTGGGATTAATTCGTATCACGTTCCTCTCGAAATGCATTATTTTCAAAACGTATATGTAAATATACATGCGTGTGCGTATTTATAAATTTTTTACAGTGCTAATATATAAAAATCAAAACGATTTCAAAATTAATTTATTAAAAAACTGTCATAATACATTCAAATCAAGGACAGTAAAAAAACACTGTTTAATAATTAACAAAAAAATGAACAAAAAAATAAAAAGGAAACTCACAGGTTCACATAGAGCAAATATAAGGTCATGTGATGGATGTCCAGAATATCGACTGGATTTACTGCAGGAACCCATTTGTCTCACATTCTCCTGCTGGGCATGCTTTATGTGAAGGGCTTTCACCAGTGAAACACTCCCAACACACTGCTGCAGATTAGAAAAGACAGATGTGACTTCAGGGTAAAGGTCATGCTTTACTAAACACTGAATAAACTGCTCTGTGCTAAACGTCTCCCATCAGAACAACATGGAACAGAACCAGAACCAGGACCACATGATGACAGACATGCAGGGAGGGAAAGAAAACCTGCTGTATCCAGTGGCTGGTAAACACAGTCTCGTCACCACCCTCAAGAACACAGTGGCCAAGAAAGGAAGCCCTAACGTCCTGGCACCAGGTACACACACCCTTTTGATTATTACATACCTATTACATGACATTCATTATCATTTCTCACATATGGTTTAGATACGCTTCCTTAGTGTCTTGAGCAAAGCTGAAATCCAAAGTAAACTGAAAATTGGACTAGAGCCAAAACTACCACTTAGCAACCACTTAGAATATCCTAGCAACTCCATAGCAATGGACCAAAAACAAAAAAACATGGCAACTGCTTAGAAAAAACCTGATAACCACTAGGGTTGCAAAGGGGCGGGAAGCTTGGGAATTTTGGAAATATTCCATATTGGAAACTTTCCATGGAAATAATGGGAATTATGGAAATTAATGGGAATTTAGGAGAACTAACTGGGAATATATTATTTCCAAGCATAAATATAAACAGAAATCATAAGAAAACCTCCATGGAAAATGTTTTCAACAGATATTTCAACAGATTTATTTGTAAGTACAGTAGAATAGAACTCATTTCAATAACTTGTTTCATGGATAAATAAAAACAGAAATGTTGCGTCCCCTAACCATCCCCTAACCCCGCTCATCCCGTTGTGAAAAAGCACTTCTGAAATATGGGGGTGTTGTAAACCTTTAAGTTCCCTAAGAAGAGCCAATCTTCAATTTCGAAAATTCCCAGTTTATTCCCATAAATTCCGTTAATTACCGTTTATTCCCGTTAATTCCCATGGAAAGTTTCCATCTTTGAAAATTCTGGGAATTTTGAAACCCTAATAACCTCTCACATTACCTTAGAAACATTACAGTGAGTTTTGCATAAACAAGCACTGCTAAAATATTTAAAACAAGATAAATGCATTTGTTGAAAACTGCATTATTATATTAAAATATGGCTATATTAAAACCTTTTAAAAATAAATGTTGCTAATTCAAATAAAGTGTAATTAAAATAATAAGGAGGGGAAAAAAGTAAAATATGAGTATAATTATATAAACATTTTGCACCCAAAAAGCACAAACATAACTGAAATGACATCAATTAGGAGATTATAACTGCTGGAATTACTTAAAGCTGCATAAAAATATTTGTATAATAATAATAATACAAATAATAAATGACAAAAGAACATAAAATCACTGAATAAAAACTACATTAAAAGTACAAATAAAAAGCTATTTTGTCTTATATATTATATTTTATATAAAAACACTTAAATGCAAAATCCATGTAAATTATGTCTGTAATATAAAATTATAATATATAATATAAATATAAACTTCAAAAATATGAAAAATACATAATATGTATTTATTAACATACATATAATAAACTTTTCTGGAAAAAGAATAAAAAAAATGTTCCTCTTTGATATCTTGTGCATTGGTGCTTCTCAAATACATTTATCTTGCAGCAAAAAACTTGAGATATTTTAAGTGGTAAACAGACGAAACTGATCGTTAATAAAATTATTTCTGCACTGAGTAGAAACACATAAGTGTATTTCTGAATATGAGGAGCATGCTTGTATGTATTTCTGACGTCTCTGAGAGCAGCTTCACTCCTCACTCATCTGATAAACTGTAATCATTAGCTCGTTGCTGCGCTTAATTAACTCCGTCTAATGTTCTTCCTGCGTCTGTGGAGCTCTTAATAAACATCCATCTCCTGTTTCCATCTCCTTATCTGCCCGTGGCCCCTGAAGGGACCGGTCTGGATGTGCGCTCCTGGGCGAGCTCTATGAGCTAAACGCCGTAGCATACTAGAATGCGCTTCAGGACAGCAAAGCTCTGTCTATAATTGGCCTGTGAATCACCAAGAACCATACTGTCCTTTAAGGCTACTCTGGGCCGCTGAGAGAGATCCCTCGAGAGAAATTCAACTCCACGGTGATCCCGAAGTCGTATTGTTCACCATGGCAGGAAGCTCTGGGAGAAAATGAAGAGATGCTGTCCTCAGCCAACTCTCAGATAGCGGAACCGTCAAAGAAACTCCCGCCGGCGAACTACAGGTGCTTTAACAGGTAAGTTAAGTACCTTTCAGGTAACGTTACAGTCTGTTTACTCGGCAGCCATATTTGAAATTTCGAATTTCTGAAATCTCAGGGTGAAAACAACGCACACTTACTTTTGAATTCAATATATTTTTTTAAATGGTCTCGTATCATTAAAAACGCTTATATTTTGCAAAACATAATAAAAAATTCCAAGCGAATGCTAGCTCAGTCGCAAAGGAGAGTCAGGACAAAGTGACGCGACTACTTTACCAACTGGCGATTGGTTCTTTTTATTTAGAAAGCTTTTTATTTTTTACTCCGCATAAGAGCATAAGATTTTTAATTTTCAATACTATAGTTCAGAACGTTTACGGTGGGTAAGATTTTGAATTAGGAAACCTAATAATAATTTACTCTGCTTAAAGGCCTAAATATTTCCTTCACCTCTCGTTGTTTAATTACTAGGCTATTTACTTTGAACAATACCTGAAACTTTGAGTTGCAAGCACGTGGCTGCTGAAAGTTGCATGGCTCCAGCTAAAGGTATAAATTATTAATGCAAAGACATTGCAATGAGTATTTTTATTTATTTATTTTGTTATGTTATTTTTGTAGTGAACATCAGACTGCAGCAATCTGATTAAAATCCTTCATTCTGACCACTGAAACAAAACCAAAAGAGTTGCATCAAACAGTTCATCACAATAACGTGACTCAATACAACGAAGCCCATTTAGGGCTGGGATTCCCCTGTAACAGCTTCTTTATTTGGGAGGGATTAAGTCTTCATTCTCTGCGGTACCAGAAAACCAAGGTAAAACATGATCTGAGAAAGGGCCTCGAGGGTCACCATGAGATTTTGGCACATTAGATTCATGCGTGCCGATGTCGTCCCTTAAATAGACCCAGCAAGACTAATCCACACTATCAAATTATGAAGTCCACTTAAGAGAGCTGCAATATTTCCACTGCGTCTTCCCATTTGAAACAGGATCCTCAAGGGAGCGAATGACTGAGAAACTATTTAAACGCACCGCCGGCTTCTCCTGTCATGAATTTCAGAGCCTCAAGACACACTGCGTACACAGAAGATCAGGTTTCTCAGATACAAACTAAAATTGCGTCACCATGTGGAGTCGAGTCCAGAAGCAAGAATATCATGAAGCTGCAGGACTGGGTCCAAGTGACTTATGGTTGTGAATATGAACTAAAAATAATTAAAGCTAAATAGTAATTTAAAAAAGAAAACAGAAACACAGTGTAAAAATGAGTAAAAAAAATTGAAATAAAAATTTAAAATATATTTTTAAAACTACAAAAGTAATACAATTTAATTAAAATATAAAAAGGTTGCCTTGAGCTGAAATGTGTAAGTTACTACTTGTAAATAAAATTAAAATTTTACTTAAAACTGAAGTTTAAAAAAATAAATGAAACCTAAAGCACATAAAAAAAATAAATATAAAAAAACTAAAATAAATAAAAACTGACTTAAAAAAAACTTTGATTAAAAAATCTATATAATAAAAATATATAATATTAAAACAATATTGCATTGAATTCTCAGACATATGGCACATAATGGGTTGTGAGAGCACTTGTAGATTAAATTCAACTCTTCTTCATGTGGTTTTTGTTTTAGAGCTGCAGTGCCATTTGGAGGTCCTGTGCGCAGTCAGAGGGTGATTCCGGTTATTGGCTTTGAAGCTCTGGAGACTCCAGATCTTTCTGGCATGACCTTGGCCACCATGTCCAAACGACGCAACTTCAACAGAGCCCCACGGGGATGGGGCATCGGTTTCTCGCCCGAGTCGAATGACCTGTGAGCTCAGCGCTGATCCACAACTGTAACATTAGAGGAAAAGACTGTTGCGCCGCAAAGACCTGTGCTTTGGATTTTAAGGACATCCCATTATTTTCCCTGCAGGTTAAAGGCCAGAGGAGAGCAGGTGCAATACTAAAATTAAACATCAGGATAAAGAGATGGTTTTAGCTCAGTGCTTGGTTGTTCTCCTTAACCACTAAATGAATAGTTCAGCCAAAAATGAAAATTTGCTGAAAACTGTATCTATCCAATGATATGAATGAGTTTGTCAATAGATTTAAAGGAATGTCGCATTACATTATCTACTCACCATGGATCAACTGCTGTGAATGGGAGCCATCAGAACGAGAGTCCAAACAGCTAAAAAACTATTCCTATACAATAAGAACTCAGTCTGAATATAACAATTATTCATATTAGCCTCTGGCTTTTCATAACTGTAGATATGCAATATGTGATGTTAACGGTAGTGTTTCAAGTGTGCTGCAGAGGCCCTTAAAATATATTCAGACATTTTAAGCACATTTAAGCAGATGACTAAATATCAAAAATCTATTCTTTTCACACTGAACTCTTGTATCAGATGTGTTTGTGCATCTTTCTAGAAATAAAATGCACTTGCTTTGATATGTTGTGTCTAAGGAAAAAGTGTCCAGAACTTTGGGGCCGCTGTGTTTCTTAAAACCAGAGCAGACTGTACATTTTAATAATGACTTGTTTAATGTTCACAAAAGAAAATGGTAACGGTAGGCTCTTTCAATAAAAAAAAGTACTTTTGTTTTTGTTTTCTTACAACAAGGAAAAAAAACTGAACTGACAGTTCATTAAAAAATGCTTCAAAACACACAAGCACAAATAAACAAAACAAAAACAAAAAATTCTTTTAAATAGACACTACACTTAAGTATGTTATTCTTCTATGGCGTGGGTGTGTGGATCTCAAAAACAATATGCAATTTTTTTTTTCACAAAAAGGAAATGAAGCCTGAAGTCTGCAAGAATAAAGCACTAATTATCCACCCGAATTGTCTGGAATTGACAGCAATGCAAAAACTAACTCCTGTTTACTTTACTATGGAGAAAAAAAAGTATATCTAATTACAATTTGGGGGGAAAAGTGCAAAAAGTCTTAGAAGGTGCTTTGTTTTTAATGTATACTCAAGTTAGCGTGAGAAAAACACTGACTTCTGATAACGAGGAGGCAGAGAGTCGTTGTCTGAAAAAAGAGAAGTAAACTTTAATTACAAGGGCCTATTTGTTGGTAAGCTGTGTCTGTATATAAGATGTGACTGAGGCATGAGGATGTGGCACAAGAGCACCCCCAATCGCAAGATCATACCATAGTGTGTCAGTCAGTCCCTCTGTATAATGTCACACCATTCACAGATCAATGGCCGCAGCAGTGAGGGAATCTGTACTAGTCCACATGAGGAGTCAATCAATCACTGTGACGAACGGCAGCATGCGCTCCTATGCGCTGAGGATCCTGAGAAGGGTAATGAATCTGACCTGGAGGTCTCAAAGCCATCGGAGGAGGTGGAGGAGGGCCCATGTGGTGAAACAAGGGAGGTCCAAAACCTGAAACCACACGCACACGGTACTTATCTGTATGTACGTGCGGTTTGAATGAGCTTTTATTTATACATTTATTTTCTTTTCTTTACTTTACTATTATTTTTTTTGGTATTAGTTTACTTTTGTCATTTGAATTAGTTATTTTTTAGCTTTAGTCTTTTTTTAATAATTATGATTTTTAATTTAGGTTTTTATTGTCGTTTTATTAATTTTATTATGTGCTTTTTAAAATTTGTATTAGTTTATTAATATTTCTTTTTAGTCTTGGTTCATTTTATATTATATTCATATTTGTATTATTAATTAGTGCTGTCAAACAATTGCATCCAAAATAAAAGTTTTCGTATACACACACATACAGTATATACTTCAAAAATATTTAAGTTTATACATTTATATATTCATATTTTCATATATTTGATATATAAACAAAATTTTCTTTAAAATATGCACACAAATTATAAAACTTTTTAATCATTTGACAGCACTTACATTTAAAATAAATATTATAATAAATGTTTTTTTTTTTGTTTAAGATTTTGAATTTAATAGGCTTTTATCATAATGTTTTTTTTTTCTTTTTTTAAAGATTTTCCAATATATAACATACAACAGACAAACAATATCATAATGATTTTAACATTTATATATAGATTTTTTAAATACATTTTCAAAAAAAAAAAAAAGTAAATAAATGTCCTTCTTATTCATTTTTAGTAGTTTTGTAAGTTGCTTGTGTAATTTTATTAATTTTTTTTTTGGTTTTTTTTGCCATTTTTATTTGTTTTAATAGTTTTAGTTTTTGGGTAAATGCTTGAGACATGCAGGGTGAGTGGAGATGAAGCGTGACCTGGTGGTGGTGGGTTTGTGAGTCCGGGTGGAGGTGGCAGACTGATGTTCAGGACCATAGGACAGCTGCTGGGGTCCAGGTTGAAGTAGTTAGCAGGGGTCTCCTCCTCCAGAGCAGGGGGTGGCGGGATAGCTGCAATATACACATAATATAACCAAACAGTCTTTACTTTCAAAACCACATTCCAGTGACTTCACCATGCTCAAGGGATGGTGTTAGTCACACTGCAAAGTAACAATGATATGACAAAAGACAGAGATGTTGATAATCAAAAAAAGTCAAATGAAATGTAATTAAGCTGCAATCAAAGAATGGTTTTTTTTTTTTTTTTTTGGTTAAAAATTATATAATAATTTATGTCTGTCACGCCCTCCAGGCGTTCCATGTCTGTCATCTGTGTTTTGGTTTTCATTCTGTCTCCCTCGTGTGCTCCTGTCATGCTGTAGCCCCGCCCAGGTCCTTTGTGTGTAATCGTCTCCCC
>JAUMHG010000013.1:1597962-1611333 GCA_032359395.1 Enteromius anoplus | reverse complement strand
ACACAGTTTTACAGATGCTAGAAACATGGCTTTCAAATGAAAGATTGCTATCAAACAGCACACCTAGGTTCCTAACTAATGAAGAAGAATTGACAGAGCAGCCATCAAGTGTTAGACAGGGTTCTAGATTATTACAGGGGTTTTTAGGTCCGATAATTAACACCAAGCTTTATTTATTGTTAATTTAGTCACTGTATTGAATTGATACCGAGGGTTAGGTTTGCTTTCTTCTAATAGAGACGAAAAGTAATCAGATCTAGCCCTTTTCAGTGCTTTTCTGTAAGTTTGCATATTTTCCCGCCAAGCTAAACTAAACACTTCTAGCTTTGTTTTCTTCCAGCTACGCTCCATTTTTCGAGCTGCTCTCTTTAAGGTGCAAGTGTGCTCATTATACCACAGAGTCAATCTGTTTTCTTTTACCTTTCTTAAGCGCAAAGAAGCAACTGTATATAAAGTGCTAGATAAGAGAGAGTGTATGGTTTTTGTTGCATCATCAAGTTTTTCTACGCTATTGAACGTTACAGAGCAGTCTTTTGTGTTAGAGGTGATGGTTCTACCATACTTGTAACAAGGGTCAGAATTTACAGATTTATTTATATGGAGCATAGTACATCAATTCTATGTGACAGTACTAAATCTGGAGTATGATTTCGACAAAGAGTACGTCCTGATACGTGCTCTTTAACCCAAATAGAATTCAAAATGTCTAAGAATGCTATTCCTAAAGCATATTTTCCGTTGTCAACATGGATATTAAAATCACCAACAATGAAGACTTTATCTGCAGCCAGTACTAACTCTAACTTTAATAAAGTCTGTGTGGTGCCCTGATGGCCTGTCTACAGTAGCCATCACAAACATCACAGGGGATTTATAACTATCTAATGTTTCTCTAGATAATGTTACATGCAGCACCATAACTTCAAACGAGTTATATTTAAAGCCTGCCTTCTGAGCAACACTGAGAATATTGCTATAAATTATAGCAACACCACTTCCCTGGCCTTTGGCTCATTTTTATAGCAGTAATATTGGGGTGTAGACTCATTTAAAGTAATGTATTCATCTGGTTTTAGCCAGGTTTCTGTCAAACAGAGCAAATCTAGGTTATGATCATTGATCAAATCATTTACAAAAAGTGATTTAGTAGAAAGAGACCTGATATTCAGTAAGCCCAGCTTAATCATTTTGTTTCTTTGTATTATTATTATTTATTTATTTTTTTTTTCATAAATTAAATTGTTAATCTTAATTTGGTTTGGACGTTTTTTTGTATTTTCTAGTTCAGGGAACAGACACAGCCTCTATAGTGTAATATCTAGGTGAAAGAGTCTCTATGTGTGGAAAAATTTACTGACTGCAGTGACGTGAGGCGGCTAGCAGACGGTCGGTTTAGCCAGTCTTTCTGCTTCACAAATATGGGTCACAGTTAGTCAAGTACTAAGACTATATGCTATATTTCTAGAGAGAAGAGCGACACCACCCCAGGAGGGATGAAGACTGTCTCTTTTCAACAGGTCAGGTCTGCCCCAAAAACTCATCCTATTGTCTATGAAACCTATGTTATTCTGCGGGCACCACTTAGACATCCAGCCAGTGAGACCCAGCAGTCTGCTGTGTATCTCATCACTCCAGTAAGCAGGGAGGGGACCAGAGCATATTACAGTGTCTGGCTTTCGTACTTGCAAGTTCACACACCTCTTTATCATTAGCGCATACATGAATAACAGTCTTACAGAATTAATGTTTAGCATTAGCCAGCACTTTCAAATTTGCTATGGTGGCTGGTGTCTTTATTTTTACGTTCCGTACAATAGAATCACCAATTACTAGAGCACTCTTATCAGGTTTCCCAGTGGGTGTGTCACTGAGTGGGGAGAACCTGGTTGATGTTCTGATTGGAACGGAAAAACGGTGGTTTGACCAGCAACTTCGCCGTCTCACAATCACGCAGTTGCCCTGCTGTGCGGGGGCTGCTAAAAGAACTGGACAATGTACCCACATCCAAAACCGAATCTACAGCCCTCACATTCTGACTGTCCCCTGTTAAAGTTTGGATGCGAGTCCAAACTATCTGTCAGCCTAACTATATAAAAGGAGAAATTATAGAAAACAATAATATCCGCGAGTGTAACACGAGCAAAGACACAAATGACAAGTTAACCGCCAAATGAATGCCAATGAGCTGCACTCACGGTTTTTAGGTTAAAAGCGAAAGATCAACAATCAAATAGGTTTGATGTATACTATTGGAAATATTGAGGCGCCCAGGAGGCATCCGGAACAAATGCCCGAGCCACCTCAGCTGACTCATTTCAATGTGGAGGATCAATGGGTCTACTCCGAGCTCCTCCCCCTTATTTCTAAGGGAGGGTCGAACCACCCTGTGGAGGAAACTCATTTCAGGCACCTGTATCTGGAATCTCATCCTTCGGTCATGACCCATAGCTCATTACCATAGGTGAGAGTAGGAACGTAGATCGACCAGTAAATCGAGAGCTTCACCTTGCAGCTCAGCTCCTTCTTCAGCATGATAGGCATTACTGCAGAGAATGCACCGATCCGTCTGTCAATCTCGCATACCATCCTTCTCTCACTCGTGAACAAGACCCCAAGGTACTTAAACTCCTCCAGACAGGAAATCCTCACCAACCTAAAGAGGGCAAGCTACCCTTTTCCGACTGTGAACAAAGGCCTTAGACTTGAAAGTGCTTCCAGTCGCTTCACACTTGTTGCAAACTGCTCCAGTGACCGCTGAATTTCCTGGTTTGATGCAGCTAACAGGACAACATCATCAACAAAAAGTAGAGACGAGATCCCATGGTCTCCAAACCGAACCCCCTTCGGCCACCGGCTGCACCTAGAAATCCTGTTCATAAAAATAATGAACAGGACCGGTGACAAAGGGCAGCCCTGCAGGAGTCCAACACGCACCGGGAACAGGTCTGACTTCCAGCAATGCGAACCAGCCTCCTGCTCCGGTCATACAGTGACCAGCCCTTATCAGAGGGCCTCGGACCTCATACTCCCAGAGCACCCCTCCACAGGACACCGAGAGGGACACGGTCAAATGCCTTCTCCAGATCCACAAAGCACATGTGGACTGCTTGAGGAAACTCCCATGAACCCTCCAGCACCCTAAAGAGATCACCCTGCCAAATGTTCCCAATAGACCCTCACAGTACGTTTGGGCCTACCGAGTCTGTCCAGCTTCCTCCCTCGCCAGCGGAACCAACTCACCACCAGGTAGTGATCAGTTGACAGCTCTGCCCCTCTCTTCAGCCAAGTGTCCAAGATATACAGCCGGAGCCGAACATGTTGTTCTTTATGAAAAAACTGTAACAAGCACAGAAGTCCAACAAAACAACACCACTCAGGTTAAGATCAGGGGGGCCATTCCTTCCAATCACACCTCTCCAGTTGTCACTTGCATCGACCATGTGAGCATTGAAGTCCTCCAGCAAAACAACGGATACAGATTGTATCTGTACACACACACCTGAAACACACACACACAGAAAGCCATATCTCACCCTTCTAATGAGTACCAAATTGCATTCCCTTTTGAGTCTTTCAGAACAAATGCACACAGTTATGTTAAAATGTGTATCTTGACCCAGTACAGTAGTTGAATATGCCATTAAGCCCAATATGTCTTAGGTCTGAAAGTGACAGCAGCCTCATATAAATTCTGTTTTCTGTGTTAATAATGTTGACCAAACAACAAAAGTAAAAGAGAGAATCATTTACTCCTGTTAAATAAATAACTTTTGTAGCTTATTAGGTTTTGTTGTATTTTTACATAAAAAAATAAATAAAATCCCTCACACTATCTGGACTTCTTTTGTTGTTGTTGTTTTTCTACACACCCATCAATTACCTTGGGTCATTTCTGATTGTTTGATTTTACATTATTACATTGTGTATTAAGAAACATTCAGTGTGCCTCCGTGCAAACGTTACATCTTGCCGGATGATACACACTCTTTGTGTAGTATGCCTGGGAGCTTGAAGGGGAGCTTGTCCTGCTACTTCCCCTCGTCAGGGTGGCGTAGCACTGCACCTCTTCTCATCCGAGGGTGAGTAGATGGAAAGCGCAGAGGAGAATGCGGTCTTCTTATCACCCCAATACGAGGAGCTCTTGGAGGTGGTGACTCAAGCTGTAGCTAAACTAAACGTCGATTGGCCAGCCGAGGTTAAAGCAGAGCCACGCCTCATTAAATTAGATGAGCGTTTTCTGCGGGCGTGGCCACCACCTTCAAGAAGGAGCCTGATGTTTTTCCCGAACTCCACACCAAGGTGTCGAAATCGTAGAAGAAGCCATATTCGGCCCCCCTCGGTACTCGGCAGCGGGTCAGGCTGGTGCGTGTCTGCACATGATGACCGTGTTACAGGTGTACCAAGCGACCTGCTTAAAGATCTAGACAAGGGAGAGCAAGTGAACTCAGAAAACATAAACATGTCTTATGAGTCCTCTGGTCTCCCGCCGAGACTAGGAGTCAGAGCACACTCGACACGAGTTGTGGCGGCCTCCAAGGCCCTGCTAGGGGTCTCTATGGCCGACATATTTGGCGCTGCGGGTTGTTCCACCCCCCCATACGTTTGTCCGTTTTTACGGACTAGATATGCGAGCAACTCGTCGTAGCTGTGCACAAACACACACTAGACAGGGATTTTGGTCCCACTTTATATTAAGTGTCCCTAATACCTGTGTACTTCCATAGTAACTAGATATGTATGTAGTGTGTAACCACAGTGTAAGTACACACCGGTACATAGTATCTACAGCTGTAATATTTCTGTAACTACACACATTTAACAACCCACAGAATGGTGTGTGTAAGTACAAATGTGTAACAGGACACTTTTTTCACTTCACTAAGTAGTCATGTAACAGGAATTACATAGCTACATTTTTAACAGCCGTATGTACAGTATAAGAGTAACTGGAACAGGGGGTGATGAGGGGGTGTAGTTGGGTAGGTTTAAGGATATTAGATTAGATTAGATTTGATTAGATTAGATTAGATTAAACTTTATTGTCATTACACATGTACAAGTACAAGGCAACAAAATGCAGTATAGGTCTAACCAGGAGTGCAATCAGCAGCAAATGCAGGATAAACCGTAGGTATAAGTTATTAGTGCACTTATAGCAGATATGTACAAGCAGAGGCTGGATCATATTTACAGATGGCTGTACAGTGATATGAACATAATATACAGTTTGTATTAACTATAATCAGGAATGACAAGTAGGTAAACATAATGTACAGGTTGCCATAGTAATTATGAATATGCATTTACTATATCAGGGTTTGACATATGCATAAAAATCTAAATGTATAATCAGTAATTTACAAGTGTACATGTCCAAAGGAAATGTTCATTTACCAGTAGGTATGTACAGTGTAATGCAATGATTACATGCAATATTAAATGTGAAAAATTAAATAGTGCAATGGTTATGGGGGGTGGGGGGGTGTAAATGTAATGTGGATATGTAAAGTGGGTGAAGTTGGTGCAGCTCTGTATGTCCAGTGCACGTATATACCTGGTAACTCCTCCTAACTGCCCCCTTAATATAAAGTGTGACATTTTGGACAACAACCACAATTTATATGTAAAGCCTAACTTACTGCCCGCTGCTGGGTAACATCAGAGAAATTACATGCTAAACCCAGAGCAATTGTCTATTCAATATAAAGTGTAACACTTTATTTACCAAAAAGTGATGTTAGTCCTGTTACACATTTGTACTTTCATTACCAAAAAGTGTTGTTACCAATGTCCTGTTACACATTAGTACTTACACACACCATTCTGAGGGTTGTGAAATGTGTGTAGTTACATAAATATTAAAGCTGTAGATACTATGTAACGGTGTGTACTTACACTGTGGTTACATACTACATACACATCTAGTTACTATGGAAGTACACAGGTATTCGGGACACTTAATATAAAGTGGGACCGGAATTTTAAAGTCAGGGGGCGTGGGCATATCATTCCCCATAGCGTCTTGTTGACGCAGCTTGAGTTCCTGAGGAGGAACACTGTCGCAATCTGTTGCCGTTTGTTGGTGGCTATTTAAGACTACGCTATGACTTGACAACTGATGGTAGATTATAAGACACTTTTCTCTTCTCCTTAAAAACATTCTGTTGAACCTAAGCCTTTATAACCTATTGTTCTTATCAAATAAAAAATGCTGCAGATTTTCACATATTGTTAAACCAGTTCTTTATATTCCCTTGCACTTCAAACAAGCACTAATTTATACGAGCAAACGCTAATAAAAAAAACAAAATATATATATATATATATATATAGTGGAGGGCCATTATCGGCCTTAACGCACTGCGTTATGGTGACTTTCACCTTGTATAGCCGAATTACACTGTAGCCCTATTCAGGCGGGACAAGTTTTCTAAACTACTGTACGTGTGAGCTTCGATCCTTATCACCTGTTGTCCGTGATCTTCGTATACCGTTTGGTATGCATTGGTATTAGATGCACGAAACCTGTGCGCTGACAGACTTGCGCGTCACGTGCGCATTGTGTTTGTTTGTCCTGAAGCGTCTGATCGTGGCTGCGGCTAAATGCACTTGCATTTTCAAATGCTTTTATACAAAACTGATGTGCACACAGTCAGCTATGTTTTCAGAGCAGAGCAAAACATCTGATATATCGAAAGAGATCGGTGCATTAGTCTGAATGCAGTCTGCTAAAGCTTCCACCGTCTATGGTCTCATCAGTAATAATAAAGCGGGCATAATGCAGAGGAAAAAAAAAAAAGAAAAATTCAACTTTTAAAATTCAAAACAATTTCTGTAAACTTTCGTATACTCAAAGAGCACTTTTTAAAAGAAGTAATAGTTTTAAAAGAGTAGCCTGGTCTAGTCCTAGCTTAATGTTTGTGAAACTGGGCCATTGTGTTGATAATAATAATCTTCAATTGCATTGAATAGTGAAACCAAGATTCACAACCCTACTTTTAAGATGGCAGTACTGAAACACAGATATTCTAAATATAATAGGGCTTAAATTGTAGCCTTTATTTAGGTAGCACACATATTTTGAATGCCTTTGGCAGAATTCAAACGAGCCATTTTAATCTAGAAAAAATGAATCTATGACCCCCCCTAATATATATATTGTCACGGTTGGCAAAGGAAGCACAGGACAACAGTTTCAGAAATAACAAAAATCCCCTGATGGTGGCTTTATTTAACAGAAATAATACTTCAAATGAGAGTCTCTGAATAGCGCCGAGCTGCCCCTTTAAGGAATCCCAGAGTGAGCAGTGCGCTCTGGTTCGTCCTTTCAATGGAGCCGCCTGTTGAACGGATCAATGCAGTGTCGCTCCTTTTAGGATGCAAACCAATAAGGCTAGTAGCTGGTCTCTGGGAAAACAAAGAAAAGGGCACTTAGTTTGGCGATCAGGTGAAGCTCAGCGCAGCGTCGTGTTGGCGTGCTTGAAGTTGGAGTGTTGCTTGCGGAATGAGGTGCCTCACACAGCTTATCTGGCTGCGGGCTAAGGGCTTGCAGCTGGGGCTGATGAGCCGCTGATGAGGCTTGCCAGCGTTCGCTCGTTGATTGCCAGGGCAACGCTGATTAGTAATAGAGACGCTCGTCACACTCCCCCTCCCAAGCGTTGTCCTAGTCCTGGCGGCACAGAAAGGTAAACACAAGGGGGAGATTGGGGTTGGGTGGGGAGTGACCCCTGACAGACCTGCAAAAGCTGACCACAGCCAAGAGAGTCCGTCGGCGTTGTTGTGGGACGCCCCGCCTCCATGTTGGACGTCAAAGTGGGGGTCCTGGAGCGCGAGGAACCATCTGGTGACCCAGGGGTTAGTATCCTTCGCCCGGGACATCCACTGCAGCGGGGCATGATCTGTAACGAAAGTGAACTTACGCCCGAGGAGGTAATACTGCAGCTCCAGGATTGCCCACTTGACCGCCAGGGCCTCCTTCTCCACGGTGGCATATTTCCTCTCGGCTGGGTTCAGCTTCCTGCTGATGTAAATCACTGGGTGCTCTTCTCCGTCCGTGACCTGGGAGAGGACTCCCCCCAGGCTGACATCACAGGCGTCAGTGTGCAGCAGGAAGGGGCAGCTAAAATCCGGGGCCCGGAGAATAGGTTCGCTGGTGAGCGCCATCTTCAGGGCCTGGAAAGCCGCCTCGGCCTCGCTGTTCCACTGTACCTGCTCCGGCTGCCCCTTCCTGGCCAGGTCTGTCAGAGGGGCAAATATAGAGGAGAAGTTAGGGATGAAACAGCGGTAATAACCAGCTAACCCTAGAAAAGCACGTACCTGGGTCTTGGAACGGGGTTGCGGGGCCAGCCGGATGGACTCCACTTTCTTCGACTGGGGCTTGATGAGTCCCGTCCCACCTGGTAATCCAGGTACTTAGCGTCATATTGTGCGAGGTGACACTTCCTAGGATTAGCGGTAAGCCCAGCCTTTCGTAGTTCTCCCAGTACCCTCCGGAGCCAGTCCAGATGATCCTCCCAGGTCTCAGAGTGAATGACTACGTCATCCAGGTAGGCGGCAGCGTGCTGCTGGCGAGGCCGGAGTAAGACGTTCATTAGGCGCTGGAAGGTGGCGGGTGCCCCGTGTAACCCGAAGGGGAGAACCTGGTCACTGCCAGTGGCCAGTGGGGGTCGAGAAGGCCGTCTTGGGTTTGGCTTCGTCAGACAGTGGGACCTACCAATAGCCCTTTGTGAGGTCCAGTGTTGATTTATACCGGGCTCTCCCCAGGCGTTCAAGCAGCTCATCGACACGAGGCATGGGATAGGCGTCGAACTCTGAGACCTGGTTGAGCCGGCAGAAGTCGTTGCAAAACCAGAGGGTACCGTCGGGAACTAAGACGATAAGGCTGGACCATCGACTGCATGATGGTTCGATCACCCCTAACTTCTGCATTTGTTCCACTGTTACAAACTGTGGTTATTCTGCTGTGTTGTGTGTGTCTGTGTTGTGTATTGTGAGGTCTGTTTGCTTTGTTAGTTTATGTATTTTGCTGTAAATATCTTAACAACGATTTACCGGTGTATCTAAATTTTTCTTCTGACTTGAGGCTGATTTTTGGATTGGCCTCTAAACTTGATGTTTGACTTCATCTTTGTAAATATTGTAAATATTAAATTGGGACAGTAGGGAGTCTGATGCCATTTTTTTTTTTGAGAATTATTTCGCGTTCACCTTCTCCCGTGTTACGGGGAAATTCTCAAGTGCAGACTCCAGTACATGCCTCTTTTCCTCTCCCTGCAGCGTCGTCTGTGTTGCCGGTAAGTTCTGACATTGATATTGATATAAGTAGACAAATTTTGTTGGTTCCTACATTTAGAAAGAGTGAAGTTGATACATATTTCACTGTTTAAATGCATCAAAGCCACTTTAAAGTGGCCTAGAAATATCTGGCCTTTGTTGTTACAATGCAAACTCTTTGGCAAAGCCCAAGAAGTGTGTTTTGCACTCAGAATTGAACAAAGTTTGGACTACGATTCTGTTAAAGCAGCTGTGTTAAGAGCTTATAAGCAAAAATTTAGAAAGCATGTGAAAAACCCCAGTCAAAAATTTGTTGAGTTTGCACGTGAGAAAACTACCCTGTTTGTAAAGTGATGTACCGCTAGCAAGATCACAACACTTGAACAGCTAAAAGAGCTGAGTTTAGAGGAATAATTCAATAATTGCATATCAGAGAAGATAGTAGTTTATCTGAATGAACAGAAAGCTTCATCACTATCTGAGGCTGCCATCTTCGCCGATGAGTTTGTGCTGACGCACAAGGTTGCTTTTACTTCCCCACGTTCTTCACGTCGCACTATGGTAAAATGCAGTTATAGTTCTAAAGCAACCGCTGCTGTGCCAAAAGATGATCAGAATTCTGATTCTTCAGTGATATCAAGGGAATGTTTTTATTGTCATGAGAAGGGAAATTTGATTGCTGCCTGTCCCGTGCTGAAACGGAAAAGTCAGAGAAAAACTCAAAGCACGTATAAAAGTGTCTCATTAGTACATACTCACTCTTCTGATTCTCTGCTGTCTATTGATCCCTCTTTTGAACCATTTGTGTGTGAGGGTGCTGTGGCATTTTCTGAATTAGACCCAGACCCCAAGCCTGTACGTATCCTTCGGGATACGGGTGCTGCGCAATCTTTTGTTTTGGCAGAGGTTCTCCCATTTTCATCACAATCCAGCTGTAATTCTGATGTTTTAGTTCAGGGAATTGAACTTGGTGTGGTAAGAGTTCCTTTGCATACTGTGTACTTGCGCTCTGATATTGTAACTGGTTTAGTTAAAGTGGCAGTTCGTTCTCAGTTACCACCGAAGGGAATCTCTCTTATCCTAGGACATGATTTAGCTGGAAGTAAAGTCTCTTGTCTCCCTGAAGTTACAGAGCATCCTTGTGTGTCAGAAAATGATGTGTTGGCTCAAGAATTTTCAAATGTATTTCATTCCTGTTGTGACTAGGGCACAAGCTTGCAAATTTGAAAATTAAATTGATCTCTCTAATTCCTTCATGAGTTCAGATTCGGCAGGTGTTGGGGATACAACTGTCAAGATTTGTCCACAGAATTTTAATCTTGAACCTAGACTTGATTTTCCGTTTGAAAGACAACATTTGATAGAGGCTCAATATGCTGATGATATTTTGGCTTACTGTCGTTCTGCTGTGATTGATAAATCTGAGTTAGCCAGTCATTCAGTTGCTTGTTTTTTAGATGTTGGGGTGCTTATGCGTAAATGGAGTCCTGAGAACCTGAAACATGACTGGAGCTTTGTATTTCAGGTAGTTGTCCCAAAATCATACAGGGAGAATGTACTGAATGTGGCTTATGACCATGAGCTGTCTGGACATTTAGGTATTAAGAAAACCTACTATAACCTTCTGAAACATTTTTTTCTGGCCTGGAATTAAGTCTACCGTGTCCCAGTATTGTCGGTCTTGTCATTCTTGTCAATTGGCTGGAAAACCAAATCAGGTTATTTCTCCTGCTCCCAACCAATTCCAGTAATGAATGAACCATTTGAGAAACTTGTAATTGATTGTATTGGTCCTTTACCAAGAACTAAGTCTGGCCACTCCTACTTACTAACATTGATGTGCTCTGCTACTAGGTTCCCTGAAGCCATTCATTCCCCTGCGTTCATTAAAGACCCCCGCAATTGTAAAGGCAATTGTGAAGTTCTGTACCACATTTGGCTTACCAAAGTTTATTCAGTCTGATCAGGGATCTAATTTTATGTCAAGAGTGTTCCGTAAGGTAATGAAAGACCTCAACATCAAAAACTGTATATCCAGTGCCTACCATCCCCAGTCTCAGGGAGTCCTTGAAAGGTTTCATCAGACCCTCAAGACCATGGTCAGAACCTATTGCCTCCAACATCAGAAAGATTGGGATGAAGAGATCCCTCTTCTGTTGTTTGCTGTTCGCAATCCCATGCAGGAGTCACTTGGATTCAGTCCAGCTGAGTTGGTCTTCAGGCATTCTCTTCGTGGGCCATTAAAGGTGTTACAGGAGCAGATACTCTCTGTAAGTCAGTCAGATGCCTCTCAAAAGAATGTGTTGGATCATGTAAGTTCATTCCGTGAACGTTAACATTTAGTGTGGTAACTAGCACAGAAGTCCTTAGCAAGCTCCTAGACCCGAATGAAAGGCAGGTATGATAAAAGGTCTGTGCAACGCTCATTTAAGGTTGGTGATCAAGTTCTGGTATTATTGCCTTTGCCAGGCTCTGCTCTACAGGCAAAGTTTACAGAACCATATGTGATTGAAGAAAAGTTAAGTGATACTGATTATGTAGTGGGAACCCCTGAAAGAAGAAGAAAGACTCGTGTGTGCCACATTAATATGCTTAAATTGTATGTCTTTCGTCATGACAAAAAGACTCTCCCACTCCGTCGGTGTTAACTCCTGCTGCCGTAACTTCTGTAGATGTGGTTGCTTCAGAATATTCTCCTTGTGTGGATGGCCTTCATTTAGGAAGTGTTTGTCTTTCTGGAGCTCGTTTGCAAAATTCTGAGTCTCTAGTAA
This sequence comes from Enteromius anoplus, assembly GCA_032359395.1. NCBI lineage: Eukaryota > Metazoa > Chordata > Actinopteri > Cypriniformes > Cyprinidae > Enteromius > Enteromius anoplus. Next base: position 1,599,289 of record JAUMHG010000013.1, on the reverse strand, counting down.
CCCTCCATTCAAAACTCTCCCACTTGTCAAGTTCAGCTCAAAGTAAGCTTATACAGTTAATTAATAAATATTCCCCTCTTTTCTCAGATGTACCTACAGTGAGTAATTTGTTAATGCATGATATTGATGTTGGTGGTCATTGTCCTGTTAAGCAGAATGCTTATCGTGTGAATCCTGCCAAGCGTGAAATTATGGAAAAAGAGACCCAATATCTAATTGGAAAAAATCTAGCTGTCCCAAGCTGTAGTCCATTGTGTTCCCCACGTTTGTTAGTCCCAAAACTTGATGGAACGTCACGCTTTTGCACTGATTACCGCAAGGTTAATCAGCTAACTAAATCAGACTCCTACCCTCTTCCCAGAGTGGAAGACTGTGTTGATCGTGTTGGAAAGGCTAAGTTTGTCACCAAATTAGACTTGCTTAACCCCCTGGAGTCTGAGGTGATTTTGGGGCCCATGAGATGTTTGGACATACTCTGATATTTGTGCTTTTTTCAGCTACTTAGAACATATTATTGACCAACCTGTATTTTTCTTGTAATCAGCACAAACTGCTCTACAATAATATGTGACCAAAATGAATTTACATGTTTGCATTTTTTAGGAAAAAAATATTCTCCGGGGGGTTAAAGGACATTGGCAGGTACCACTCACTGAGCGTGCTTCAGAGATCTCAGCCTTTGTTACACCAGATGCATTTCTGCAGTATAAGGTCCCACCTTTTGGTCTCAAAAATGCTCTAGCCACCTTCCAACGCTTGATGAATCAAGTCTTGGCTAATGTGAAACATTGTGAAGCGTATCTGGATGATGTAGCGTGTTACTCAGATACTTGAAACAGTCATCTGCAGACCTTGGAGGAGGTGTTCTCAAGGTTGCAAGCTGCTAATATTACACTTAATTTAGCAAAATGTGAGTTCTGTCATGCCACAGTCACATATTTGGGTAAAGAGGTTGGCCATGGTACCGTTCGTCCTTTAGAAGCCAAAGTTCAGGCCATTGTTGAGTTTCCTGTACCTAAATCTAAAAGAGATCTTAGGTGTTTCCTGGGAATGGCTGGGTATTACAAAAATTTCTGCCAAAAAATTTCTGATGTTTTCAAACCTCTTCCAGATAACCTTCGGAAAGCTGTTTCTTTTAACTGGGACACTAAATGTGAGTTTGCCTTTGAATCTCTGAAGAATTTGCTGTGTAAGTGGTACCGGTGCTGGTACTGTCCTCGTACAAGAAGATGACCATGGAATTGACCATACTGTATGTTTTTATTCAAAAAAATTCAATCGTCATCAGTTAAACTATAGTACCATCGAAAAAGAAGCACTAGCTCTT
>JAUMHG010000013.1:1516469-1528454 GCA_032359395.1 Enteromius anoplus | reverse complement strand
ATGAAAAATACAATATAATAACATTTAAATATTGTAAAAGAAAAAATATCTAAAATACTTCTTGCAGTATTTATCTATATAGCTGATAATTAGGTATCAATAAGTAGTTATTTAAGGAAAAGACTACATATTTTATATGATGTAAAAAGTTATTTAGCCTTAAATGCATACATTGTAAAAACAAAACAAACAAAAAGAGAAAAGCAGAAAATGTTCTGTTCAGGAAGTTATGTAGATTTTATAGACATGTCTGGTAAAACAAAAAACAATGCAGTGTAAACTTCAAAATTCAGGTAAAAATTCCCTTTTATTAATACAGTACATTGTGTCATATTTTTTTTACTAATGCACAGATGTTATTTAGATCTGTTTGTTTTTTTCAAACTGCAAAAGCACAAACCCCCTTAGTTAATTTTGTGCATTAGCCCTTTAACTGTCATTTCCATTTTTTGAAAGTGTGCTATCCAAACTTAAAATGTTGTAATATTTCAAGATATATATTTATTTATATTTTTTTTTTTTTTTTTTTTTTTTTTTCAAGTAATATTTTGTATTGCAATATCCAATTTGAAATTGAATAAATACAGACAATTTCTCTTTTTTCTCTTTTTCAGGTATACAATTATACCGATGTTATATTGCCATATGAAAGCTGTCATACTTTCTGATTTCATTTTGATCCTCAAACTGAATTGTATCTGAAAAACATCTAATCATTCGATTATGAATTATGATTACACATCTTAAGAGATTATTTTTGCAGCTGCAACAGAATAACAATCACAAATCTTTGCTGTTTTTATAGTAAATGGCTTTTATTTTTTTGTAAACATTAAGTGGCTTCAATATCATTTCTGATAAATACGTCAGAGACTTCGTTTCCGAAAATCAAGCCATAAATCAGAGACGATGTAACCTAAGATTTCACTTCACGTTTGATTTTTGGAAAGGTTGATTTTTTTTCACAGCGAGCTTTGAAAACTTCATTTCTGCTTTGTGGATTTCTTCATTTCTCAGTTCTGCCTTTCAGGAAAAAGCAAAACATTGCTTTAAAGGAATACTTAAGGTCAGCTGCTCTGTTCTCCAATCAGAGGATCTGGATGCATGAATCAGTCGTATCTCGGCAGAACTTGCGCGAATTATTTTACATTTCATCATCTTTATGTTTTTATTTCTCTATAACATTTTACAGAGCCTTGTTGGATAAAAATGAATTAGCCTAAAACTCAGTTTAGCACTTTATCATTAATGTAGAGTCATTTAAACAGGCTTGAGAAATGCAAGATAGAAAGATATGTCAGACTGATTCATATGTTTTATAAATATGATTGCATATTTTCTAAACATACCTATAATTATTCAATTGTCTAACGTTATTAGAAGGTATAACCTTATATGGGTGTCAATTCCGTCTCTGAAATAAGGATTTATTCTGTATACGAATATTTGAAAGAGGAACGAAGATGCTTGTTGTCATCTTAGTTCTCACGTGTACATACAGGTTGAAGTATTCTTCTCTCCATCAACTAATGACGCTCTTCTCATCAGCCAATCACATTCGAGACGTGAAGAGGACCCAAACCAGATTCAGCTTCACATCTGGGACTTTCCGCCCACAGACGTCCTGAAAAGCGGGTTTCAGAGGTGCATAAAACCTTTGGAGAGTTACAGAGAGTTGCATTAGGTGTTGGAGATAGAAACACATATACACACACACACAGACACAGACACGCCAGTGATGGAAGAGCATCAGAACGAGGCGCTGATTCAGCGCGTGCCAAGCCAGGAGACCGTCGTCAACCGCGGAGGGTACATTTATTCATTCATTCATTTGTTTCAATTAATTAATTTAAAGTTTGTAGGTCATAATAATAAATATATATGTAAATTACGACTGCATATATCATTATATTACAGTAGTGCGTGGTGGTAATTATAATTAAGTATAAATGTTTAAGAATTCATGCTTTGAAATATTCTATGCAACTTTTTTCTTTTATTATTGCATGCTCGCAAAACGTTCTTTTGGTAGCCAGTTCAAAGACAGTCCTGTGCTAATGAAAGCATTTCTGATGATCATTAATAATTATGTAATTGAAATTCCTATGAAAAAAGCTAAATCAGAAAGAAGGAAATCAAACTCTTCCTGGCTACTGGTGACGTCACGTGCGCTGACGTTATTGATTGGATGTTTTATTAAATAGACAGCGCGACAACACTGTTTTTGAGAAGTTTTAATAATGATTTTAATATATTCAGTTATTAGTTATTTAGATTTCAATACATTGAAATAGAATTAACCTATAAGTGAGTTACTGACAAATATCAACATCAAGATACTTTTTATACAATTTGTAACAATTGTTAATATTCTTTGTTTTAATGCTAGTTTTAGTGTGATCATATGCGGTTTTGATATTTTTATTTAAAAGTATGTCTGTATTATTATTAATAATTGTTATTATTTCAGTTTCAGTTTTAGTTATTTTAATAGCTTTCATCAAATTAACAAAACAAACAAATGCTATATTGACAAGCTGCAATAAAACATACTTTTTATTGCAATTTCTATATTGCAATATTTGTTAACTCATTTTTTATTGTTTTAGTTTTAAATTTAGTTTATAATAACTGACCTACTTATAACTCATTGGTTTTTTGTAGTTGTTTATTCTCAGTTCTCCTAAAAACCCAAACCAACAAAACTAAAAATCAAAACCATTTATTTCTATAGAAGATGCTTTTATCCAGGTCAACTTACAAGGGAGGAATATAAAAGTTCTCTTTTCAAATCAAATGAACAAAAATGGACTACAAAAATTCCCAGAAACTCACATTGTGAATCACTGGAAATTTTCATTTGTAGGGGAATTACGCTTTCTGCCTTTAGATAGGTGACCGTTTGTTTAAAGATAACCAGCACCCACACAGAAGCATGAGAAACGGCCCTGATGTCTGTTCTCTGGCGTCTCCTGCAGGAACTCTAATGGAAAAGCACTGAAGGTGACCGGACTGACTGTCCTGGCCTGTCTTCTGCTGGCGGGACAGGCGCTGACTGCGTACCTCGTCTATGGTCAGAAGGAACACATCAGTGCTCTGACCACCGGCCAGGAGAAGTTGAAGACAGAGCTGACCAGAAAGATGTCCGGTGAGAAACACAGCCCAGTGAAACACATGAACATCAAACACAGAGTCATTACACATTCATTTACAGATATACAGGTCATTTCAGCATATTGTTCAGGAAGTATCTTATATTTGGTTTAAGAGCTAAATGAATCTCATTGTTTGTCTATGTTCGGTCTGACAGCTTCTCCTCCAAAGGCGATGCATCTTCCCATGAACAGCATGCCTCTGCTGAAGGATTTCTCTGATGAGTCCTCGGACCAGACCTCCAGCAAGAAGAGCAGCGCTCCTCTCATTGTGAGTGTAAACACTAAGCTTCATACACAGTGTTTTTGTTCTTTTATTCTGAATATCTCATTTTTTCTTTATTCTTTTTTTTTAGAAACTGCAGCCAATTTTCACAAACCAGAGAGAGGGCAGTGGACAGATGGATGGTAAAATCTATTTAACATAAAAAAATAAAAAAAATCCATGTAATAAAATATTAATAAATATTAATAATAAATGTAAAAATAGTATATAATTCAATATTTTCATATCAAAATAAGTCAGCATCTACTGTTGTTAATAAAACTAGAACTAGTTGGTACAAAAAAAAAAACTTGGTAATTAAAAAAAAAGTTAATTCAGTTTAAATAAACTTATTTAGATACTATTTAAGGATATATAAACATATATTTCGGATTTAATTTATAATTTTTGGTCTTTTAGGGTTTTTTTTAAATTCTTTTTATATTTCTATTAACCTTTACTTTATTGTTTAGATTTATTTATTTTAATTCGTTGCCAAGGCAACGTTTAAAAATCATTAGGGTCATTTAAGTTTTTCATCTTAGTTGTTTTATTTCGTTTTTTAAATTATTTGCAATAATTTAATTCAAGTTTTTCATTCTGAGTTATATTAGCAGCCAGCGTTGAATATTACACTTAATCTGTAAACATAAAACTGTTTTCAAAAATGTATATTAAAAAAAACGAAATATGAGCACATTAAATAAAACATATAAAAATGACTAATGCACATAAAAAAAAATCAATAAACTTAAACTAAAATGAAAACTGAAAATAATACTCAAAATGTGTGTCTGTGTAGACACACGCTTTAATGCATATATTACAAAAAAAAGAATAAACTAGCAATAACAATACACTATGTGTGAACTTTAAGCTTCTGTTTATCATAAAAGCTCTGAAGGTGTCACTTGGTTTAAATCTCCATGTTCTGTGATAAGCTTCCAGACTGGGCCGGAAGAGGATGCAGCTGCCGATGAAGAGCATGCCGCTGATGATGGATGAGGAGATAAAGAGCATTCCTGAGTCCGGTGAGACACACACTCACTCACTCTCACACACACACACACAGAGATCTCTGTATAACACTCCCGTGTGTGTGTGTGTCTGTCGCAGAAGTGGAGGTTCAGAGTAAGTGTCAGCTGGAGTCTCAGAAGCAGGTGAGACCAGGCTTCTTCAAGCCTCAGTGTGATGAGCAGGGCAACTATCTGCCCAAGCAGTGCTGGCACAGCACCGGATTCTGCTGGTGTGTGGAAAAAGACGGAACGGAGATCCCAAACACACGCCAGCGTGGACCCATCACCTGCAGCTAAGGTGTGAGCTGACTTCACAATCTTTTCAGTGTTTTTTTCTCTGATTTAGTTTGACTACCAAACTTTTTATTAAATTCTTTTTCAAAAGTTGTAGTTTTACAACACAGGTTCATGTCTCTCCTTCAATGTACATATAATTTGTGCCTAAAACTTAAAGTAAAAAAAAAAAAAAATTAAAGTGTTTTTAAAATCACGTTTATATACTTATATATTTGAAATCAGATTTTTATATCCAATTTTAGTTACATTTTCATTCATTTCACAATATTGTTTCATTATACATATATATATACACACACACAGTATATATAGTTTTATGTTTGTCTAATAATTAATAATTTTTTCAGCTTTTTTTTCAAATGCCAAAAATGTTTTTTAATCACTAACACAATTACAGTATAATTAGTAATAATAAAAAGTTGAATTAAATTAGTACATACTATGATCAAAAAAGCTAGAAATGCACCTTACAAAACTATTATGTAATTATTAAGTTTATTATTACGTAAATAACTGTACTGACATATTTCTCTGTGTTTGTTTAATGCATTTCTCTGCTGATGGATAATCACAGATGCTGAGCTTCTTGGTGAGTCAGCTGTATTCTATTAATATTCTATTTGTAGATTTTATTCAAATAATTGCAAAGAATCAGGACGCAACAGCTTAAGGTATGAAATGAATTAAACCTAGCAATTTGAAGTGGGCCAGGCTGAAACATTGTTGTAAATGATTTTCTGATGTCCTCAACAGCTGACGTTTGTGTGTTTCTGTTTCTCCAGAGTAAATCATCTCATCCAGCAACAAGGAGAGTAACTCCAGTCCTATTACCTGTCATTAGTTTCAGCTCCTGACGATCAATGATATAGACGGGAATAACCCAATAACCTTCCTACTGAAGATCTCTTCTTCTGATCTGTGTTCAGAATAGATAAACATACGCAGCATATTAGAGCTGGTCTAACCCTTATTCCAATAATATCTGAAATATCTCTGTGTGACACAATTTCTTTATTTTCATTTTAGCTCACAGCATGTTGTTAGAGGTAGAGTAAACATCACAGCGATTATGACTGTAAATAAACACATGCTGTTTCCAAATATGACTGTGTGTGTTTATTACAATAACAAGTATTTACATTATCTATACAAATCAGCAAAAGCTTTATTTATTAAACAGGAATATTTACAATTCTGCCTCAATGATCTTTTGTGTGTTTTGATGTGAACGTGAAATTTATATATTACATTTATTGTTAAAAGATAAACATGTCAAAGTGCCAATAAATTAAGGCACAAAATACGGTTATATTGCAATAAATATGATTCTAAATATTATTATAAAAGCTAAATTTTGATCCATGAATTATTAATTGGAAAAAGATAGATTTTTAAAAAATGTGTTATTTAATAATTTAATAGTGATTTGTTTAATTAGATATGGTTCAAAATTAAGATTTTATTCATTTTTCTTTCATTAGCTTTACTTTTTACACATCGTTTATTTTTTATTTTATAGTTATTCTTTTTTTTTTTTCAAGATGAATATAAATAAAACTATAAAACATAAGGATAAACACTGAAAAAGTTAATCCAAAAACAAAAAACTGTGTGCGTATTGCTGTTTAGCTTCTTATTGTTCATTTACTTCCTAAGTTCGGTTAGATACCAATGTATCATTTCTAATCATGTGTAAGAGAGAGAGGAAGAATAAATGAAGAGTAAAACTGCACACACTGAAATGTTATGCAGCTGCAGCATTATTATACATGAAATGTTATTATTTACAGCATATACTATTAGAGTACTTACTAAAATTAAAAATAAGGCAATAATTTGAAATAACAGGACAAACTTATCCAATGCTATTCAGATTGCACTGAACATGACTTAAAACAAATGAAGCATCATAAGGAAACATATTTGCATAATACATTGAAATAATAGAACAGAAACACAGCACACATAGATTTAAATATTAAGAGTTTTAAAAAATAAAGCTCATTTCTCGCCTGACTCATGCACTTCTTCTTTCAGATCCTTTTCACTGAGCTAATAATGTCTATTGTTCCCTACAAGAGTTCATGCATATTTTAACAGATGGTCATAAATGTTAAAAAATGTTTCCTCTAAATGCTCTCATCTCAATCTTCCTTCTGTTTTTCAAAACAGATATATGTTCATTCTCACTTCCTTATTTATTTCAGGGTATCTTGATTTCCAAATCATACATTTGAATATGAAAGTGTTGCTTGAGGTCAGGTGAGGAAATGAGCCTCACAGGAAGACGTGCAGCATAAACTGAACGCAAGGTTTATTTATAGGACAGAGCGGATATCACTGAGACAATAGTTTTAATTTTGTAAAAACAAAAAAGTAAAATGTTTTTCTTTTCACTTTAGTCTTGCTACAAAACCACACATATAGAATTACTTATAATTCATTTTAATTTGAGTTAAGTTTAAATATACATTTTTAGATCAATTGAACCACATTTTAATAATAATAATATGAATAAAAATGTACAACCTGAATTCAGAAAACGTTGGGACATTTTTTTTTAATTTAAATAAAATGAAAACTAAACGACTTTCAAATCACAACAGAACAAACATAACATAAATGTTTAAAATGAGAAATCTTATGCTCTATCAATTTTTAATGCTCTATTTTGTTGGAAATATCCCCTACCCCAAACCCAAACTTAAACCTGCCCAATAGTGTTAGCAAATGTAAAAGTCATTCACCAATGCAGCCGTGCTATTAGAACTTCTTTATGCGGATTTGAGCCGTTTTGTTGAACTGTAGTTTCACGGGATTAGAACCAGGGCTTTTCACTGCGTAAGCTACAGAGTACAACTACTGAAAAATATATCTGATAACGTACAATCAGTTTTCAACTCGTACATACCAACATTCATAACATTACATTCTGCGAATAGGTTCATTTCAACTGGAAGCTGCAGCGATTCGTATGTATAGGTACATTTTTTAAGCAGAAATGTATGTAGAAGCACGTATTTCCAATGATTATCTATGTTCAGACAAGTACAAATTTGACTTTCTTGTTGGAAATCGCAGAAGCTTTGTCTTTTGCGTTAAAAAGGAGGGATATCTCGCAGCGTTTTATCAGCGTTCAGTTCAAAAAGCAGCATCTCTGATGGTACAGGGTGCGTATACGCGCATTCGGTATGGGGGCAGCTTGTATGTTTTAGAGGGCACTATGAATGTTGAAAGGTATTAAAAAGGTTTAAGAGCATCATATGCTTCTATTAAAAAAGGACACAATTCCAAACAGTATCATTATATGCTTAACATTATGATTTGTACACTTGGAAATTACTGAAGTAGTCCACACTACTCACTAGAAGGAGGTGTCCCAATACTTTTTTCTATATAGTGTATATATAGTACATAGTTATAGTAACCCTGAATACAACACATGTAAACACACACAGGTGAAAGTGAACACTAATCAATATTTGAAGAGAGTGAAACACAAGCACACACACACACAGATGTTCAGTTCAGAGCCGCTCGGCACACAAACATGGAGTCGTCTGTGAGTAACAACACACTCCATCTCATCAATCTCATGCATTTGTGTGAAATATAAGTGCAATGCTAGATTCTAGCGTGTGTGTGTTGTAGGTGGCTGATGGAGGAAGAGTGGAGGAAGAGTGTGAGACAGCAGACAGGAAGAAGGACCTGCAAGACCTCCTTAGACAGGAAATGGACATGCATCTTACTGGTAGGCATGAGACGACTCACATCAGTCTGTGAGATGATGATGATGAAGATAATGATGTTGTTGTTGATGATGATGATGTCAGAGGGCAGGGCCAGCGTCCAAAGGAATCAGGAGAGAGTGAACCGCATCACACAGCTGCAAGAGGAGATCAGATTACAGGAGACAAACAGAGATTCCAGCCAATCAGACGCCACCAGCACGGTGAGTGACCAATCAGGAGACACTAGTGAGAAACTCAATACACTGCTGACACCAGATAACAGTTACTCATCTGACTTCTTCCTCATCTCTCAGCTCTTGTTCTGTCGAGGCTCTCTTAGCAGTTCTTTCAGCTTGTTCTAATCCAGAACTCATTTTTAATGAACCTAAAAGAATGCACACACCTCTGTTTATTCATTCGCAGCGGCTACCAATAGCTGCTCGCATACAATTTAAGCAATTAATGTTTGACCCTCTAACTCTAGATTTCTCTATTTTTTAGTAATTCTATCAGTTTGTTTTCTTTTTACTATATGTGTGCATTTAAATATATATATATATATAAATATATATATATATTTTTTTTTTATATTGATATGGACTGTAACATCTCGTAGTTCATAACAATTAGTAAAGAATAATTAATTAATTAATTAAAATAGTAAGAAATATAACCATTTGAAAGAAAGGCAGGACACCAAATTTACCCAGAATTATAGAATCAGTTTTATTATATTTCAGTTAGTTGCTGAGGCATTATTTCTATTTGTCATTGTTAATCTAATATTTGTATTTTGTTTCATTTCAGCTTCATTTAAATGACCAAAATGATTTTTAATAGTTTTAGTAATCATAGTAAAATTGTAATGCGATTTTCTCTTTGCTAAAGGTTTTTGCCCCTTTTACATATTTCTTTTCTGGCTCCTTTTTTATTTAAGGTTACATTTCTATTTGTTTTGACTTTTTTTTTTTACTTTTTTCTTATATATGTTCTATATATTTTTTTTCTTATATATTTTATTTCATGCACATATTTCAAAAGTTTTAGTAGGCTCATTTTAGTTATTTTAGTAGTTTGGAATGCGCTTTTTCACATTTCTATTACTTTTTGTCTCGTTATAATATATTTCTACTTACATTTTCTTTCTTTCTTTGTAATTTTAGCAATTAGCTCAAAGGCTTTTTGAGGATTTACTGCATGATGAAGCCTATTAGATTCACTTTTTATGTAGGCCTATGTAAAGGCCATCATAAATAAATTGATTTGATCAGATGGTAGGAGCAACTCAACTTGTGTCTTCCTAAACAATGTTTGCACTCTACGATGCATGCTTTAAACAAGGTATTCATTTTATAACAGAGCATGAAAATTACCCTGTGGTCTTAAGTATTAGGGTAGTAGCATATTATAAGTAAGTGTATGGACTGAGGTTCAACTACACATTCAGTGCATATAGACACATCCTTAAACCTTTTAAAAAGTATTGACCCGTTATTTACATTACTGTTTATCCAGAGGATTGTACAGACTGCTGTGAGTGGACCATGGTGACAACATTTCCGATGTTAGTCAAGCTTTATGAAATTCATGCACCTGCTGGGAACTGTAATGAGCACGTAATGCTATTGAACTCATAAATAAGCAAATAAGAACATGTGTTTGTCTCTCAGGCAGATCATGAGAAACTCCTGGAGGACCGGAAGAGACTGAGAGAGACTCACGAGAGACTGATTGAGAAGGAGCTGATGAAGATGGAGAGAGAGTTACAGGAGGAGCAGGTGAGAGCGACGGACACATGAGGAATAACAGAAATCAAGAGAGACAGAGTCATATATTTATATCAACATTTTTACCTATTCATCTTTGGGTGTGCCTTAAGCTCACTGTGTTTTTCAAGGAGTCATAAACTGCCATCATTTTTTATATTTTGATTTACATAAAAAAACAATACAATTTTGAAGTAATAGGCTATTTTCTGTCCTGTTTTTACCCCAATCATCCTAACTTGGACAGGCATGGTCCTACATAAGCTGTTTTTAGACTTACCTCTTAAATGTCAAAAGATCAGGGGAATCTTGATTTCTCAGTTCATGACCCCTTTAATAAAACCAACGTTTCCAATCCTGGCTTCTGATTGGCTGGTCCATTTATTAAATGTAGTTTATAAATTGTTGTCATTGTTTAGACCTGTAGCAGTTATTAGTGTGGCGTTCAGTTGAGTTCTGGTTGAGTTAAATAAGCAGAGCTCATCTGGGCTGTTCTGATCATGTGATTGACTCTGTCCCGTCTGCAGATGGGTGGTGTGGAGGGTGAGATGTCGTATCTGCGCAGAGAGAGACAGATCCTGGTTCTTCAGATCGAGGCGCTGCGCAGAGAGAACCAGCAGGCGTATGCAGACCTGGAGACCCAGAGAAGAGAACACCAGCAGGAGATCAGCAACCTCAGAGAAGAGAGTGTGCAGGTCAACGTCTGTTTTAATTAGGAGGACCACTTACAGTCAGCTTTGAAAATAGGTTTATAGGAGAGATGTATGGTGGCCGAGAGAGCTCAACGCGCTGCAAACTGCAGAAAACACATGCAAACAGAAAAGAACGACAACACATCTTCAGTTTCAGTTTCACAACACAGGTGCTTCAAACCCAGAAGCACGCTGCAAATAGCATGGACCAAAACGGAAATGTTTCAGGGTCAGAGGACCTCAAAAAGTGACTCTGCTGTTTGCAGTGCCTCTCTGTGTTTGGTTGCTTTGTGAGAATTTGCTGTTTGCATGTGTTTTTTTTCTGTTTGCAAGCGTTTTCTTCTGTTTGCATGTGTTTTCTTAAATTCGCAGCGCATTGAGCTCTCTTAGATTTAGACACAAAATTTAATTAGAAAGAGAGAAGAAAAAAAATTATATATATACAGTATATATATATATACACACAATTTACAAAATCTATAAATAAAAACAAATAGAAGAATAATAAATACAAAATAAATACAAGACATTTTTTTTACAAAAATTAAGCACAAAAACAAGCATGTCAAATACAGAATTATATAAATATATATATATTATATATATATATATATATATACACACACACAAAATGTTTACATTTGCCTAAATATTTAAGAAATATTCTCAAAAATGCAATTTTTTGATTTGACCTGCCTTTGCAGTACTTTGGTTGGCTTTGCTCTTATTAAATGTGCTCTGATATATTCCCCTACTGCAATCTGGTGGTGTTTGTAGGTGTTCAGGGCCTTTCGTGAGGTTCTGGAGGAACAGAGGCAGATGTCTGAGAGGAGGTACAGGAATCTTCTGTTAGACGCTATTCAGGACGCGGTTTATCTCTCCTCACAAAACCTGCAGCTCCAAGAGGAAATCCAGCAGCTCCGGAAAGGCCCCGGTCCTACTCTGTGACAAATCTGATTCAAAGAGTCTCAAATTGAGTCTTTTTTAACTTAACCCTATAAAGCCTGACACATTAAAAAATCAGCAGAAAATTATATATTTTTTGAAAATAGATGTTTATTAAGCC
>JAUMHG010000013.1:1501527-1516369 GCA_032359395.1 Enteromius anoplus | reverse complement strand
TCTAGCGTGATTCAATCACCGCCGCCATTTTAAAAAGCTAGAAAATCACCCTTCTACTGCCTGCAGTTCAGTAAAAGTCCACAAGATGGCAGAATACATGTATCAACATATATTCAACAGGTTTTAAAAGAAAGTATTGCGCTCACTGATTCAATACACGTCTTAGAAACTCGTGTATCAAATATGATACGTGCGGTTTTAAAGGGTTAATGTCCACGGAGGGCATCTGTGACAGGTTTTTGATTATCAGGACCAATGTGTGAAAACAAACAGCAATGTATTGCCCTTGCATTGCATATTTTGGCAAATTGCAGATTTTCAAATAGCTGCATCTCAGTCAAATATTGTCCATCCTAACAAACTATGCATCAACGCAATGTTGATTCATTCAGATTTATAAATCTCAGTTTCCAAAAATTAACTCTTTTGACTGTTTTTTGTGGTCCAGGGTTACATATGATGTCTTGTTGTCTGAGGAATTTAGCCTGAAAACAAAAAAATATCTGTCAGGAGGAAAAGTATAGTTATTTTCCTTTTGAATTGACTTTTTTCTAAAGCTATAATTGCAGGTATGATTAACCTCAATAGTGGCAAAAGACATCAGAGACAATGTTATTACTGTTAAACTATTAAAAATCGATTTATCAACTGAAATAAAAGTTTATATTAAAGTAAGATTAAATATACAGAAATAAAAATAAAGCTTAATAGAGATAACAGAAAACCAAAATTATTAATAAATAAAAGTCCTATTTGTAGCAAATCTCTACTTTACTCTACTCTCATTAAAAAAAAAAATTAAAATTATATATGTATATATATATATATTGACTGATTTTGTGGTCAAGGGTCATGAAAATGCCAAAAACATAAAAAAAAATTACTGCAACTTAAACTAAAATTAAACTGACACATGAAAACGCAGAAAAAAAAAACATGCAGAATGTTGACATGATAGCATATAAATAAAACGCTGTTCAAAAAGACAGCACTTTATATCTTTATAATAAATACTAAACAATTAATCATAAAAAAAAACGCTTGACCAGGCCACTGAAAATGACCCATTATATTTATTTGCAGAAATATGGCATAAATATGTGTGTTGTACCATTCATTCATTTGTAAATAAAATAATGCATTTAAAAAAACAATCAATAAATCAGCAGACATTCAGTCTTGACAACATGATGGTCATTCACAGTAAGATGCACTTCTAGAAGGCTAACGAAGGCAGAGATATTTGAGGGCACATGATGAAAAAAAAACATACAACAGGAGACAGAAAAGTCATCTTCAGTGGCGTCCGGTCTACCTGTAGTACAGGTACACGGCCCATCCAATCAGCACCACAGGAAACAGGAAGTAAGGTGTGAGCTGTATTCCCAGAAGCCCCCACGACAACACTCCATTGACCAGCATAGAAGAGGAGATGACGAACAGCCGCGTGATTCCCGTCCCGTGTTTCATGATGATAGACATGAGGAGCCCGTTAGCAGCCTGTCCCGCGATAATGAGCCAAACCAGAGCGGAGAAACCCTCGAAAAACCCCTGCTGCCCGCCACCAGACAGATGCGACGCCAGATTGATTCCCACCCCAAAGACGTACAAGAACAAGTTCTGGAGACTCAAAGGCAGACGCTGGGCCTTTAGCACCCGCTCGGTGTAAACGGCAGCCAATCCTGACACGAAACAGTAGACGAGCACCAGCAGCAGACCCCAGGAAGTGATTCGGAGCCTGACGGCGGACTCATCCGACGCTTCCAGATCCAAACCGGAGTAGCTGTGACAAACTCCGGCGGCCACGAGCATACCCAGAGCGAGCCACTGCCCCAATCTCAACCGCTTACCCAGGCAGGACGTGTAGAGGAGCGCAGTGGACGCGATTTTGAGGTTACTGAGCACTTGGAAGGAGCTGGGATCCATGTAGGCTTGCATGAACACCACAAGGTTGTTGTTGAACGCATAGAGGAGCGCAGGAATGGCGTAGGGCGCCACTGTCCATGCCGATATTTTGAAACCAGACAGATTTCCAGATGCCAATAGAGCCGCAGAGGAAAGCACAAGCTTAATGAACTCGATCAGAAGCACACATGACGACGGGCTGAAGGGAACACGGCCGTCGACTTTGGTGAGGGAGATGAGAGGAGCGTGGGAGCCGTAAATAAAAACCAAAAGAAGCAGGAGACAAAGCCAGCATCTTCTGAAAAAAGGCTCTGCTTCAGATGAACCTACATTATCTATCACAATCATGCTCACCGTCTGTCAGCCACAGCTGCTTCTGAAAGTACAGGGAGAAGTTCTACAAAACACTGAAAAAAAGCAGCGGGACAAATGTATTTCTTCAGCCGTGAAGCATGAAACAAAACAGACATGATGCCGGAGCTGCACAATTTTGGGAAAAAATTATTGTGGTTTTTCTGGTAAAAACTGAAGTGTTTTTTTTTTGTTTTGTTTTGTATATTTTGAGGTTTGCTGTGCTAGTTTGTAGGGCTGCACGATTATATTATTATATAAATTATATTATATGGCCATATCATTCTAAAAAAATAACAGCAACAATAATAAAAATGTTAATATAACTTCAATGAGAAAAAAATAAAAATAAATTACCTTTGTAATGCCACTGTTAAAAAATAAAAAAAGTATTCAATAACAAAAAAATCTAATATTAAAATAACATAAATATTAAAATTATATTATGACAACTAAATAAAAATATTAATAGAAATATTACTGCTGTAATATTCCACTGAAATAAAAAAAACTGAGTTTTTAAGAAATAAAAAAAATTAATTATAATATACCAAATTTGTACCAAATTATTATTATTATTAAAATAATAATAAATATTACTGTAATTTAATTCTGAGATAAAAAAAACTATTTAGTTAAAGTAATATAACAAAATACCGTTTTTACAGTAAAATTACAATACTAATACTTTTTAGATTTCTTCATTTTAAAGCGTTAAACGTTCACTATGAAACATGCTTTTCATGTATTTATTTAATTAGATAGCCTCTGAAATTTGATTGGCAAACTAAGCTATCTTTTAATTTAGAGTTTTATTTTGATTAACTGTGCAGCCCTACATGATTCTCATTCCGTGATCATAATAGCCTAGATTATTAAAATCCAAATCCACACTCACATATAAACACTGAAACACAGTTTTATCTAACTCAACAGATTTGCTCAGGAGGGAAGGAGCTCTGATGTGACGCTGAATGACACAGAAGCAAGCAGCAATAACGCATGTTTTACTCTTCAGTCTGAATTGGGTTACTAATGAACTGTTAATCACTCGGCCCTTTCTTCAGAGAGTTCAGGAAGTCTCGTAGGCTCGTCTCAATGTTGGGCACCTCATAGCTCTGAGTGGCATAGATTCCTGTCAAGGTTCCCAAAGCCACTCCCAGGACAGCTGAGGAACGCAGTCTGGAAATCACATACCCAGCCAGGAACCCTTTCAGGAAAGGAGATGCTAATAGAGAGCCACCCTAGAAAACACAAACAGACAGTTTTTAGCTGCTGGGAGGAATGCAGACATTCAGCTGCCAATCTTCATTTATATAAAGTGCAGTATGTTTAGACAATACGACTGTTGTTTATTTTTTATAAATCACTTATTTATTTATAAATTTTAACAAAATGTACACATGATATTAATTTTTACTAAATACATTTTTAATAATATAATAAACACAACAAAACAACAAGAAGATACATAATGATTATGTTTTCTAAAGAAAAAAATCATGGCATTAAATGCAACAATTTCATATAACTTATATTTTTTTCTTTTTAAATAAAATATTTGTGGGAAAATATAGTTTTACTTATTTAATTTAGCTGTTATTGTTACAGGTAAATAAACACCACCCGAAAAAAAAGGTTACTCAAACTTTAGCTAAAAAAACTCAACAAAAACAAATTCATAATATATATATATTTAGGCAAGGCAACATTTTTAATGTTCATTTACTTCATACTATTGCACTAAAACAGCAAAACTATTTCATAAAACTAATAAACAAAACTGAAACTTGTGCAACCATTAAAACCCTATATAAACAAAATAAAATAAAAACTTTATAAACAAAAATAACATAAAAATGCCAGAAGCACACAATTAACTACAATTAAAACAAAAAATAAGATGAAAAAACTAAATACAAACCAATTTAAAAATACGAATAAAACTACTTAGATAACTTATTAAAAAATAAAAAAATCAGACATAAATTAATTTGAATATATATATATTAAAAAATTAATTATAATTGTATCGTATTACTAAAATACCACTGGTCATAATAATAATAATAATTATTATTATTATATCCTAAGTGTTAATTTATTTTATTCATAAAAATCTACAACTTAATATTTACCATAATATTAAACAACTAATCATTAGTATAGCATCAAACCTGAGGAATCCCGGCTTGAACCTCATTCTCCACCTTCTTCTGGATCTCCTCCAGTTGGTCTTTGAGCTCAGCCAGATCTTTCAGTCGAGTCACCGGATCCTGAGACAGAACCGACACACATTAGACAACACACACAGATGAAGAACAGAAATCTGTTTAACTCAATGTCAGTCTGGTTTGATGTTTTGTTTTCGACGAGAGCTGTCAAATGCCAGGAGTTCAGAAACACTCAGTGACTGACTGAGCATAACTCGCATGAACCTGACAACAACAGCATTAATTAACAAACAGCCTTTCGTGCGGATAGCACAACGCTTAACTCAACAGGTTTACACATGACATGCCCGTTTTGTTCTTATTAGTACGCCAATACATTATAAACAGACAAACTGTCTCTCACCTTGTCCTCCGCCATACTGCAGAAATGACAAACTATTCAACCTGCGCTCGACTCATCTGGTCTGAATCATGACGACTCGCTCGAACACAACAACTCACGCCTGACTGTCCTTGAATAGATTCGTATTTATTTATTTATGTTTTAATTAGAATTACCAATGCAATTAAAAATTAAAGTGTTGTTTATAAATGACAATTATACAAGATTCTCAAAACAGAAAAAAGCGATGCCTTGAGTAAGGGGTTGATGTCATGTGATCACCGTTACTTTGTTCATCGCTTTTCGCGATTGCCTAATCACAAATGTCCTGTATTACGGAATAACGTTTTTTTGTCATCTTTCTATAATCTTTGTCACCTTTTCTATATCTTTCTATTTCTATTTACACGTCAGTAAAAGATGCATGTAATCATAACACTTAAGTTGGTATGAATTTGTCAGAATGTGCAAAATATGCCGAGACTGGAATACGGAGGAACCGGCTCGTTACGCCCCCACGCGTCCAAGGCGGGAAGAACAATTTTATGTATCGTTGGAAACAGTCATAAATATAGATATTTGCCACTATGCCTTTTATATACATGTAAAATCAAATAAAACAGTGTATACAAAAATACCGAGGGCAAAATAAAAGCCGTACGCTATTCAGCTGCAGATCAAACTCTCATTGGGCCTCCGGTTGTTCATCTGATCTCTCCTCCGCCATTTTTCTGCACTATACCGCAGGAAACACAGGCTAAATCACCGACTCAACTCCCGCGCCTCACACACGCACGATCCAGATCCCCGATGCCCGGGCTTTAGCGCCGGTGTGAGGAAAGACCGGCCTGGGTTTGGACCGATCCTGCGCTCGATCAGGTAAGGCTTCAATAAGACACGCGCTCATTGGCCGCGGACAGTCAGTATCAGCACTCAACAATAACCGACATCACACACACACACGGGAGGGAATAAAACACCCGCAAACACCCCGACACACGCTTTAACCTTTTAAGTTGTGCGTTTTTGTTAATAAACCGCGGCTAAACTATTATATGTGTGTATATTTGCATCGTATGTATGAAGACGGTTGAGGGTTGTCACGTGATGCGGTCCTAATAATGCTGCTGTTGTTTACCTGCATCTGCTCCAGCTGTACTCCAGTATTACACTGATAACTAATAGGCCAGTGAAAGTATTAAAAAGTACCTTTTTGTGTGTGTTCCATAGCAGTAACACTATAACATTCCCTGAATTACATTAAGTATAAGTATCACGAGTGTAATGTAACGATACAAGTCAAGAGCAGCTCCACATGAAATTCAAAATATGCTAATACATATAGTTTTTGTATTGACATATAATTACTGGTTTTCATTAAATATTTAATGATATTTTATGTGATGTTCTCTTTCATCAAAAATCATTTGTATTATCGTTATGAAACATTGTTATATTCCCATAATCATTTAGTTAATTTAGTTATGCAAACATCAAACTATTAAAAGGTATATAGATCAATAATTTTCCCTGTACAAGAAGGACACATTTTTATTTTAAAGTTAGCAAAAGTGTGGATTTGTGGATAAATTTGTGGATAAATAAGTTTCTATATAATATCTAAATAAATATAATACGCCATATTCTTTGAATTCTAATACATCATTCTAATATCAAAATAAACATTACGTTGCATTTCAATATTTGTTTTACATTTGTATTTATGAAAAGACAATGCTGTCATTTCCAAAAGTATTTTCAAAGCCTTGCAATCACTCGTTTTAAAGAATAAATCTTGATCTTGAATGATAATTCTTTAACTTTCATTTATAAATGTCTTGATTTTAAAGTTCTCCTTGATTGTCTTTCTCTGTTTCATCAGAGATGGAGGCCATCTATGGGGAGATGGAGGTGGAGAGCTGCTACACGCTTCTGGAACTTCCTTCACCCAAGAAGAAACGCAAGAGCAAAGGCAGCGTGGAGAACTCTGACAGACCCAAGAAGCCCAGGTAGATCTTCACTGAGAAGTATGAATCACAGGTAGTTGTTTTCCTGCACTAACGGCTTGTCTGCTGTCACAGATCGGCGTATCTGCTGTATTACTTTGACGTGCATCAGAGCGTCCAGCAGGAGCATCCGGACCTGCCACAGTCTGAGATCAACAAGTGCATCAGCGACAGCTGGAAGAGGCTGAACGTGGCAGATCGAGGTTATTACCTGGAGAGAGCGCGCATGGAGAAAGATGGCATCGATCTGGTAAGCCTGGTAATTATGTATGGCTGCCGGATTAATTGTCATAAAACTTATTATGATATGGCTTAGTCAGTAGCGTTATCAAATCAGTTTGGCTGTGTTTAAATAATAAATAGATGTGCTGTGATTTCAAAGGGAAGTATGACAAGTAATGAGAAGTGCTTATAAACCGGCTGCTGTCAACAAACAATAAGCTTTATTGTCACTCTGTGGTCTGTCTGTCAAAATAAAAGCTTGATGATTTTAAAAATTAAGAAATAAAGACAGCCATAAATATTGCTATTATAATATTACAGTGCTGACTGTAAAATAACATTCTTATATTGTTGACATAGTACTTTAATAATATTTTAATTTTAAATAATAATAATAATAATTATTATTATTATTAACTAAAACTACAACCATATATATAAAAACGTTTTTGTTATTTTGTTATTTAAAATTTAAAAAATACCTAAAATTTAAAAAATACCTGAATGTAAATGATACAAAAATATCACTTTTAAGAAATAAATCGATATATATACACATTTCAGCAAACCTGAAACTTTTTTTAATCCGTAAAAGGAAAACTGCATTTCAATTTTTATTATTTACTATATGTGAATCTCAACAAAACATGTATAGGCCATATTTTGTTTTGAAATTATTAAATTTATGTCTCCTTTCTCAGAGCAGCCAGTCAGCAGCCACTTCCTCTCAGGACGTCCCAGGTTTCCGCAAGATCCTCCCGAGGGCCAATTACGTGCTCCTGCCCAAGAGCTCAGCAGGAGGCGAGCGGATCGAGGGCGACGGTGAGATGGACGCTCTGGTGGACGGGGCCGTGGATAGAGCCCCTCAGGCCCCGCCGCTGGAGACACTGGTATCTCCCATGACTCTAGGAAGTGAGGTGGAGCTGACGGAGCAGTGCGTCGCCATCGAGGCTCTAAGCGAGGACACACCATCCCAGAACCAGGACGCTCACAGAGCCGCCCCTCTGCTCGTCAAGAGAGAGGAGCCTCGAGTGTCATATGGGGACGTCGGCATAGCGATAGAGAATGGGATGGAGGGCGGGGCTTTGATCAAAGCAGATGCCACTCATCTAGTTGCCATAATACCCAATCAGGTGAGCTGTCAATCATCCACTTTATAACATAAAGGTGGTCTTTAGAAATGATTAGTGAGTGATTGGTATTTACTCATGTCTTGTGTTTTTCAGGGTCTTTTGGAGAATAAAGGGATTAACACGGCCAGTCCTATTATGATGTTTCCGTTAGTGAGCACTGTCAAAACAGAACCCAAACCCTCGTTTAAACTGGTCAGTAAATCATCTGTCATAGCAATAAACAGCACTATGTTTTTTTTTTTTTTTACAAAACAAGCACTTTTTATATAGGTCAGTCACTTCCTTCTGACCCAGACCTGCAAATTTAGACAAAACTATCAAAATAGTCAAACAGTAGAAAGTTTGTGTAGTTTCTTTAAAAAGGGCAAACAAGCATACTTCATCAACACTTTCACAATTAATTCCCAAACAGCCTCAAATAAATCTGTGCACCAGTGTTATCATTTAAATGCTATTATAGTTTTTATTACTAATTTAAATGAGTTTTCTGCAGTATTGAAGAAAATATATAATAATTTTAGTTAAAGTATTCTAATTTTGTTGTGTTCATTTTTTTGTCTTTTTAATGTTTTTTTGTTTGACTTATTTTAGAGCATTATACATTTTTTATTTATTTATTTTTATTACAATTATGCTTTTCTAAATAATATATATTATACTATTCAATATATACACACACATATATACATGTTTAGGTTTTAATATTTAAACAAATAAAATTGAAATTAAATAATAATAATAATAATTAAAAACTAAAATTTATGACAAATTAAAAGAAATATTAAAATGTTTATATATTAAATATATTTATATGTGATATAAAATATAGGTAAATAAATATATAAATCTATAAACATAAATTCTTTCAAAATATATACTGTATGTGTGTGTAGTTTTTTTTTTATATATGTGTATAAGAAATATACACAGTACACATAAAACGTAAGCCAAAACTATTATTTTGGATATGATTAATCATTTGACAAAAAAATAGTAATAATGAAAGTAAATATAGATATTATAAAATGTAAAACATTAGAATTATTTTAGACAGTAAAACAATTTTGGCTTAAACTAACATTGCGTGTTTGGTCGTTTTTATTTTGTTTTAGTATGTAAAGGTAAAGGTCTCTACTTGAGGGGAAATAAGCTGAGATAAAATGTGAGTTCTAGTTAAGATATTTTATTTACTAAAAATGTATTAGGTTATGTCGTTTTTTTGTTTTTTCGTTAGTTATTTCCAGTTTTCTGTGCATAATGCATGTAACTGTCAAATCATTTCTGTTTTCAGCCCATCAAATACACGCGGCGAGGACGGGGGAACTGCACCACACCCGGGTGTGTGTTCTCATACGTCACCCGTCACAAACCGCCCCAGTGCCCTGACTGCGGACAGCACCTCGGAGGGAAATGGGTGGCACCCGTGAGTCCTCAAAGCCATGCTGCTGTTACTCAGCTTACTCATGTCTGATGCTCATTCCAGATAAAAGTGAAAATGTGTATTCTAAACATTCATACAGCATTGAATTTCTCTTTCCGTGTATTTTTCTACTTTATCAAAAAACATGTATTGTTGACTTGTTTTCTTTAGATTTGTATGAATAAAATATTTAAAAATAATACAAATTTAAAAATGATCTAATTAAAAATGACTAAATAATAAAAAGAGCTGTAAATGTTATATATTTTTAAAATATAAATATAATAGGAATCTATATGATATTAATGTAAATGATAATTTCAAGTCGATCACTTGAAATATGAAATATCCTGTATTAATGATGTGGTTTTTGTGTTTAAATTTACGTTACTAATTATAGTACAGGAAATATAAACTGCATGTCACTCTGTTACAGAGTAAGAGAAGCTCGGTCAAAACTGACGACTCCAAACAAACTCATCCGTCAGACACGGAGACGTCATCAAAAGACACAGACGAGCAGACCACAGCTTCCCATGTCACTCAGAAAACCTCTTCAAATAGTGCTGAGGACGGAGGGATTGCCGCTGCTAGCAAGGCGGCCCGTAAAAAGAGAGAGCGGCTGAATGCAGCGTCAGTCCAACAAACATCTGATGGAGCCGCTGTCAAAACATGTGACGCAGCGCAGAGCGCCGTAGCCACAGCTGTGCTGTAAGACACACTACTCTTTCTGCTCCATGCATGCTATGCACATAGTCTTCTTCAAATACCCGGATGACCTCCTGTATTTGTCAAAATATATCTCGCAATGCACTTCCATTTTATAAAAGTGTTATTTTAGTGTTATCTGTACACTATTGTATACATTGAGTTCTTTTCATATTTTTTTTATTTATTTTGTTTTGTGTTTTAGTCATTTTTTTGTGCTTTTGTCATTTACTATATGTATATATGTGTGTGTGTGTGTGTGTTTTGTCTTTTTAGCTTTAATTTATTTAATTGTAATTTCTAAAAAAATATATAGTGATTTTAGATAATTAAATTAAAAGTTTAAGTTTTTCATTTAAATATATAGTTGATAATATATAAAATATAAATTCGCTGAAAATGATTTTTAATAGTTGTTATTTTAGTTATCAGTAACAGCGGTTATTTCCAGTGTGACATAAACTAGACATGATCTGATCTGTGCTATTTAACATCTCTTTTTTGACTCAGTTCCAATATTTCGACACAAAGTTGGATTAAAAATGAATAACTATCTTATTTATTGATGCCGTGTAATAAGATCAGGTGACTACAGTCTAAGCCTGTATTACTGTATTCAATGTCATGTTATGTTTCTATACGATGTCTTAACAGTAGGTAGCACACAGTGAGTAATGCACTATGCATGAAGTACACTCTCAGAAATAAAGGTACAAAAGCTGTCACTGGGATGGTAAAATTTTGTACCTATTAGGTTTGAATATGTAATAATAATTAAGAACTAATATGTGCCTTTTTGAAAAGGTACCGCCCCAGTGACAGCTTTTGTACTTTAATTTCTGAAAGTGTATCGTCGTGGTCTTTCTTATTCAGCTGTGTGTTTTGCTGATTTCAGATCATTGGGCGGTGGTCAAGTTCAGATTGTCACGAGAGAAAAAGCTAGTAGTGCTTTACAGAAACGCCGGATACGAGCCATTCTTCCAGCTCCTGCACGGAATAGTGAGTGAAGCTTGATTTATGAACACTAAATCCCGTGTACATGTGCAGAAAGTGAACGTGTGAATGAAATACATGTGATGTTGACAGAAGTGTCCGCTCAGTCTGCAGTGGTGCAGTGGATCACGCTTCCTCCTGATAAAGTCAAATCAGACGCCGATGCTGTCATCAAACCTGGTGAGAAACGTTTAGTGATCTGTTGTTCTTGTGTTTATGTCCATTGGGTTTCATACTGTCTTCTTCTCTGTTGACTCTCCGAGGTGTAATATGTTGTGTTCATGTTACAGAGAAACCCTCGGCCAGTGAACACGTGACAGGACTGAAGCCCAGCACCCTCAAACAGCTGGGTCACATGATCACACCCGCTGCCTTACAACAGGTCACTTTACTTGCATCAATCAATAAAGCATAATAATAAATAAAAGTAAGAGCGATAGTAAAAGTAACATTACAAAATAATAATAATAATAATACAAATGATGGGAGAGAATAATATATTAATGAAAACTGCAGCAAAAAGAAAAAATAATCTGAGAAATGATCTGAGAGAGGAATAAAAATAACAACAAAATAGTAATCTGAGAGAAGAAAAAATAAAGAAATAAAAGAGTATTAAATATAACGGCAATAATAGTAAATAATTAAAAAATAATAGAAAAATTACCCAAGATAATAATAAAAAATAATAAGGGAAAAATAAAGTAATAACAAGAAGAATAAGCTACAAAGAAAAAAATAGCTGACTAATAATATGATAATACAAAATAATAATCAGAGTAATAATCTGATAGAATAATAAAGTAATAAATATAACAACAGTAAAAGTGATCATGCAAAATAATATTAATAATTTGAGAGAATGATAAAGAAATAAAAACAACAAAGAGAAAAGTAATCTGAGATGAGAATAAAAATAATCTGTAATAAAAATAACAATAAAAACAAAAAATAATAATAAATAAATAAAAAACTCAATAACTGTGACAAAATAATTAAAATATAGTGATATATAATAATAATAATAACAGTAATGATCTGATTGCATAACTTAGTAATGCAAATAACAAACAATACAATTAACAACAAAAATAATAAAAACAAAACTGTGTCTAATAATAATAGTTACGATGCAAAATAATAATAATCCAATATATTAATAAAGTAATTAAAACAACAAGAACAATAATAATAAAAATAACAACTATATAATAACATTACAACAATAATAAAAATAATAATACTATAATAATAATAATGCTAAATAATAATAATAATAATAATAATAATAAAAAGAACAACAACAGTAATAACAGTGCTGTGATCGCTTGTGATTTCAGAAGTCCATCACGGTCAGCAGTAACCAGTACATCATCACAGACAACGGCGTCAAGATCCTCTCCATGCTGCCCTTCAAGAAGACGGCTGGATCCTCCCTAGTTAGTGTTGTCTGTGATGCAGTCCTGCTTTCATACGCACAGATTCAGGGTTCAGTGACTGTGTGTGTTTCTCTGTCGCTCAGGCTCTGGGCTTGTCTACAGCGAGAGGTCGCGGTCGATGTAAGAATCCGGCGTGTGATTACGTCTACAAGAACAGACACAAACCTCAGCGCTGTCCGACCTGCGGCTGTGAACTCACCAACAAACCCACCAAGAAGAGCAAACTCACAGTGAGTTCAAAATAAACACGTCTATACCATCTGATTACTTCAATTAGTGTTTTCAATTAGTTTAAATTTTTATATTGTTTTCGTTTTCATTTTGATACAGGTTTTAGCAATCTTGTTTCGTTTTTGTCACTTATTTATTTATGTTTTGTTTTTTCCATTTTGACTGGAATTAGTGTTAGTAATTTTGGTTGCACTGTTTGTCACTTATTTTATTTATTTTAAGTTGTTTTGTATAGTTTTAATTCTCGTTTTGATAAATTTTAGAACTTTTGTTGTTCATTTTATTTATTTTTACATATTATGTATATGAAAAGGAAAAAGCTCAACAACTAGCTGAATTTAAATTAATTTTAAATATTGTATTTTAGTTATTGTTTATTTTTTACCAGATTTTTTATTGAATTGTTATAATCTTTATTTAATTATATTTTAGATTTATATTTGCTAATAAGTTTTAATAAGTTTTTAATGTTAGTCATTCTGGTAAAAATGTTGGGAAATGTTGCATTCACAAGTTATTTAAATTAAATAATTTCATATTTAGTTTTATATCAGGTAACATTTATTTTGTTTGGCATTATAGTAATTTTGTTGTGTTTCTGGAATTTATTTATTTATTTATTTAGTTTCTTTAAAATAGATTTATCTTGTTTTTTTTTTGTTGAACGCATGCAAAACAAAAAGGGAAATTGTTGCCTTTTAACTTTTTAACTTTTTTTTGTTTTTTTGCAACATTTATAAAAAATAAAAAAAAAGATTTTTTTATATTTTCTTTTATTTAAAATTAATTTAATTTAAAATTATAAAATGTTTTTATGGCCACACTTTATTCTAGATTTAGTATAAATGATTCTAACTGATTTCATTGCTAAAAACTTAAAGGTGGGCTGAAGTGGTGTTGGTTGTGTGTTTTCTCCAGCCGTCCTCAGAGGACACGTGCCCTTCTGCGGTTCTGTTGGACGTCTCTCAGCCTCTGAGCAGCGCTCAGAAAGAGCAGCAGCGTCACTCCACTGTCAGTCTGCTGCGCTCCTGTCTGCAGTTCCCCGAGAGCGAGAGCGAGCTGGAGGACGTTCTCAGCATCATCCAGCAGCTCAACAGCCAGCAGAAGCACAGCGATGAGATCAGCGGCTGGCCCAGCTTCTACGAGCCGGCAGCAACTCACTGCAGTCTGTGTCAGTCCCTGCTGCTCCGAGGAGACCAGAGGTGAGGAGCCGGACCAGAACAAACTCACGTGTTCTCAGATGGAGATCGACATGGTGTGGTGTTGTTTTGTGTTGTTTAGTTCACTTGCGGGTTTGGAGGAATGCTGGTTGTTGACCGAGTGCTCGATTCGTCCCGTCACTCTGCAGCAGAAAGTCTGTTCCAGTCTTCAGTGTCTGGCCATACACAGTTTCACAGACCTGCACCCGGGTAGATACACACACACACACAAAATGTTAAGTTGCCATTAAATAAGTTTGTAGTTAAATATACTTTTAAATAATTTTTTCCAAAAGATACTTTAAAAAATGTGGCTCTTCAATGATGGACATTTTTTCAGACACCTTTTTATTAATAAAATAAATTATAAAAAAAAACGTAATCTTGTTTAATTTTAATTATTTGCCTAGGCAGCATTTTTCATTTTTGTTTATCTTAACTAGAAGTACTACAAAACGATTAAAACTTGAAATAAAACAAGCATTAACTGAAATAAAATGCAAAAATAAACTTGAATTTATTTAATTTTAACTTGAGTGAACGTTTGTGAATATTTAGTTTAGTTAACTAAAACTTAATTTTTTAACAAAACAAAATTACACAGGTTAACAGAAATTACAAGGCAAAATGTCTGGAAAGTTTTTTTTTAATTCAAATTAAAAATGAAAAAGGAACTATT
>JAUMHG010000013.1:1466100-1481820 GCA_032359395.1 Enteromius anoplus | reverse complement strand
GAGCGGTCACGCTGGAAGGCGTTCCCAAATGCGTCTCGACGCAGTGTCTCGTTCCTTCAAGGAACATGGGTTATATGGATAACCCTGAGACGTTTTCTTCACATTTCTTAGCATTCCCTCTGTAACACCATTGGTTTTCTAATACTAAAACATTATGCTTTAAATCTTAAATCTTGGCATGCAATACATTAATAAGACACTAATATATCTGAAATCAATTTAGTTGTAGAACATAGCTGTGCTCCATGTTTTCAACAGTGTAATATCATCAGTAGAATATGAGTGTAAGTAATCATATATATATATATTATTTTTTACATATGCTTTTATTTGTTAATCTTAATTTTAATAAATGTCATCATGGATAAATGCACAACAAATGATCAATACATTTAGATATGTGAAAAAAATACCTTACCTGTTTTAAAATATATATAGTCTTAATGTTATAAGGTTTATGTCATGTTAAGTCTGTAACAAAAATTGTTATCCAAATACAGTTTAATACATTTGGGCCATGTTTGCCACATCGTATGCGGGCCATGTCAGACTCACACCCACATGAGCCAGTGCTTACTGAGCCATGTTTTTGCCAAAACTGACCCGGATGTTTCTTAATACTGCTAGGCCACATTTGCTTCAACATGCGAGGGTAACATTTGGTTTATACCATATATGTGTGTTGGTTTTTTTATCGAAGGTGGCCCATATTTGTGGTTTGATATTTGGGCCATAATCACTATTTGCCAGATGGGCCACTTTAGGTTCATATTCAGATGACATACTGCCGTGAGCATCGCATCTTTGCCTAAAAAGCCCCACGTCTGATTTGATATATTTGGCCCATTTTTGCTATTTTACATGTGACCCACTTCAGGTTCACATTCATTTTATCCGGGCCATAAGAAGGCCAGCAGTGCCACATCTTTGCATTACAAGATTACAGAATACCAGAAGAAATAGATACCTTTAAATTGGCAAACAGCCTTTAAAATACCTTAGCATCAATATACTAAAGGATCTTACAAAATTGAGTGATCACAACTATTCACATATACATTAAAAAGTAAAGAGAATGTAAGAAGATGGAGTTTAATTCCCTTCTTCTGTTTTGCTTCATGTATTGAACACTCATGTTTTAAATGTTTGCCTAGATTATTATATCCTTTGCAAACCTTACCGATAATGACCATCGGACAAAATTTAATGAATGGGACAATTTGATGTCAAGGCATATATGGCAGGATAAAACACTTTTCATTTTATAATGCCGCAGTGTCTTACTGATCTATTGTATTTTCTGTGACATCAGTTATTTGTATGAATGGATGATCATGAGTTTGTCAACTGGTGCTCAGAGCAGGAATCTGTGTTCTGTCAGTGCTTCAGAAAGGTAAAGTATATAAGGAACAAAGCAGAATGCTCGGATTGTGGCAAAGAAAACCTATATAACCTATTTTTGTGCCATTCTTTCTTTCGTTCTTTCTCTTTCTTGTTTGCTTCAGCTTTAATCCTCCTAGTAATATGGCCATATAACCCATTGATACTCTTTAGCATGTTGACAAAATGTTATATACTCTCCTAAGTTGCTTAGTATAAAAGCCAAATTAATAAGTGTAAATATATAAGTTTCCCTTGTCGGTTCTGAGACAGTGGTTATGCATGCTAGATGTTTTATAGATGTTTCTGCTATGACCACAGAACCGTTTTAGTAAGGCCGTCAAAGCCATCAAAGATGACATGAATTTATTAAATATGATTTTAAACGCATACTGAATCTTAAATAATTTTAATGTTTGCCATATGGCTACATATAGAGAAAAGCTAAATCTAAATTAATAAACATACAGTACTGACACCTGTTTCCTCACAATTTATCTCCAATTTAATTAGTAAACCAGCTTATGTACAGTAGTGAGCAGACATGGTGTTGCAGCGTTCTTGAAAAGGCCCTGTCCAAGTTTTACAAACAAATTGTGTTTTAAGTGAGGTTAGCTAGGTTATTTAAGATGTGGTATACACTTATAAAAGGTATACCACATATACGTATATATTTTAGATGTGGATACATTTATAAAAAAAAACATGTTGAATTGTGTTGATAAAGAAAATTAACAGTTTTTCCACATTTCTCTGTAACAACTGGATGTAGAATAGGGATTTGCTTTATTTGCTTCAGCCTTATAAAGGTTGTGAAGTACATCTCGGTTACCTATTGTAACCCTCATTCCCTGATGGAGGGAACGTAGACGTTATGTCGTGACGACAGACTGGGGTCTTACTTGGGAGCCCTGATTCGCTCTGAGAGAAAACGCCAATCAGAATCCTTCTGAATAGCAAGTGGAATTTGCATGCTGAGCCACTCCCCTGCAACCACTCTTTAGATATTGCTGAGGAGCCGAGAGCCAGGCCCTCTGGGCCCCAAGCGGTGGGTTCGAGGCGGTGGCAGGGGGACATAACGTCTCCGTTCCCTCCATCAGGGAACGAGGGTTACAATAGGTAACCGAGACATTCCCTGTCTGTCAGTCACTATGACGTTATGTCTTGACGACAGACTGGGGTCCATATAGAAAGCGCCATCGTCAAGAACCCTGTCACAACCAACAGCGCTGCAAATTGTACAGGACAGGCTTAGCGTGCCGACGATTACTGCGCAAGGTCGTAACCTTCCCACGCTCCAGTGCAAATTCTCTGACCATGGTGCCCGCAGGGACCATATGGCAGTCCTTTGCCCCTGGAGGGAGCCAAACTGTGCGTTCCTGAACTAGAGGGTATTTTAAACTCTAGAGAAGGGATTTCAACCTTCACAAGGACTGCTTCAGATCCTCCTTTTTGTTGTTACAGTTTGGCGGAACGAGGGGGAGCCCTCTTTCCGTGGAAGGGTGCTACGGAGAACCATACCCTGCCCACAGGGAGGTAATGTATGGTATATACCCAGTATGGGCTAGCCCGTAGGGTAATGCCACATACGAATCATGGCTAAGGGGTGAGTTCCGCCAGCAGGGGGAAAGACTACTCCACTTAGACGGGCCGAGGAAAGACATGAGTTTGCCATCTGGGAAACTGTACCGTGGAAAACCTACGCAAGAGATTGCCACTGGGGGAATCATACATGCGGCCACCTATCCCAGTAGAGGGGCTGACCTTTCGGGCTTAGCAAACACCTCGTACTGGGCCTTGCGGCAGACTGCTCCGCCTCAGTTTGCGTGCCGACTGGTGCTTGGAGGATGCTTGACCAGGGTCCGCTAAAGAGGAGACACAACTGGGAGAGTAAGGCGCTTCGCATCCCTTTTTATGGGGAATGGCGCAGCAAGCAGGACACCAAGCGGTCTAACCTATCTGTTTTGCAACAGAGAGGATGAGACCGGTACAACCCAGAGGTTGTAATACCGTGTGAAAGTATTTGGTGTCGCCCAGCCCGCAGCTCGACAAATATCTGCCAGCGAGGCCCCGTGTGCCAACACATGGCAGGACGCTACACCCCTAGTGGAGTGAGCGCGCACACCCAGGGGACACGGCTCGTCTTGGGCCTGGTACGCCAAGATGATGGCATCCACTATCCAGTGGGCCAACCTCTGCTTGGAGACAGCCTTCTCCTTCTGCTGACCTCTGTAACAGATAAAGAGCTGCTCAGAGCTTCTAAGGCTCTGGGTGCGGTCCACGTACAGGCGCAATGCTCTGACGGGCACAGCAAAGCCAAGGCTGTATCCGCCTCCTCCGAGGGCAGTGCTTGCAGGCTCACCACCTGGTCCCTAAAAGGAGTGGTGGGAACCTTTGGCATGTATCCAGGCCGGGGTCTCAAGACCACGTGAGAGTAGTTCGACCCGAACACAAGGCACTCTTCGTTTACCGAAAATGCTTGGAGGTCCCCGACCCTCTTGATGGAGGTGAGTGTGGTCAGGAACGCTGTCTTAAGAGAGAGATATTTCAGCTCGACTGACTCCAGCAGCTCAAAGGGACCCCTCTGTAGGCCTGCTAGCACAACAGAGAGGTCCCAGGAGGGTATCAGGGGCGATCTTGGAGGGTTTAGGGGCGGAGGATGTCTAATCGCGTCTTTGCATTGACTTAACATGTAAATCACTCGTGCTTGACGCTTCATTCACGTCCAATGTGAACGCAGCTTTACAGCAGATGGATTCTTGAATTGGTAATCTACTGCTTTTCCTGTAGTTTTCGGATGTGAACTCTGTCGAATTTGAACCACTGAATTTTTGGATGCGAATTTATAAAGTGAAATAAAAATAACTGAAAGTTGCCTGATGAATATTATTGCTGGAATGATTAAAAAAACTGTATATTTTAAAAATGAACTTTGTGAGGTGAATATTGATTAGTGAATATTAAAAGTGCTCTATGCGATGCTGTTTGACATTACTTCTGCTGACGTTTCACGTAAATACAAAACAAAACAGATCAAGCTCCCCTCTGCGAAGGTAGGATAGATAAGACAAAGACCTCTGCGGAGGTGGGTGGGAAGCCTCTGCGAAGCCTCTCCATTCTCCCCAAGTCAGTAAATATATGTTCTGTTTCTGATGACAGGAATCATTGGCTAAATAAATCAATGGCTAAATAAATAAATGAAACCTGAAAATGGAGTGAATGAGTGCGTAAGACCGCTGAGAAGTAAAGGAAGCGCCGTGTTGGCCAGTTCCACGTTAGTTTGCTACTGATTGGGAAGCTGGGCTTTGTTTTGCTTCCAGGGCTGAGGAAAATGGCAGAGGATGGCGAGTGGTGAGTAATGAGGATTCTTTCACTTGGATTGCTTTGGCGGAAGGTGAGTAGACAGATCTAAGAGCGCACTAGCATGGCTTCTAGTAGGAAGCCATGGCTCCTGTGGGAATTCAGGCTGGCTGGCTGGAAGTTGTAGGGAGCAGCGTTGTTGCAGTCTCGGCTGGCCACCCCAGCTCTTGTGGAGGCTTGAGGCGGGCTGATGGTTGAGTTTGGGCGGTAGCAGGTTGTTGGAAGGCAGGATGAGGAATCGGGTCCTCGTGGAGGTAGGCAGACGAGTTGAAGTGAGACGTCGTGATTGTGTCTTCGGTCGAACGATTCCAAAGAATGCACGAAAGACGAGATATGGAATGGAGGAAAAAAGAACGATTCCAAAGAATGCACGAAAGACGAGATACGGAATAGAGGAAAAAAAGGGGTTTATTTATAGCGGAAGAATGATTTGATTGGGCAGGAGATGATTAGAACCAGGTGTGTTTGATTATCGTTACGCTCCTTCCGAAACTAGATTTTCGTAAACAAAAATCGTCCCTAAATAAAAATAAAAAACTTGACACCTGTGCATCGGTTTGGAAGCCCTTTTGACGGCAAAGTTCTCTCCACAGTTCAAACAAATCCCCAATGTAAATCCGTGTCTTGTTTCGTTTCATCTTGATTTCTCTTCTTCTCCCCTTAAATTCCTCAGAGCGTCTTTTCTTCGGTCGCCCCTCAGCCATTTTCCAAAAATAATACAAAATATTCCGTTAACCCACCCTCAGATTGACGCTGTCAATTAACTCTGTCTATTATGTGCATGCACATTAAACCCAATCTCTTCTTGCCGATTGGTTGGCCGTAGTTTTTTATTGTTTTGGTGCACATCCTGTGCCCCTACTCTGTGTTTTGGTATTGCAGCCTCTGTGTTTCCAGACCGGGTTTTTTCCCAATGTATTCAGAGGGCAGACAGCAAGACGATCAAGGGGTGATGCACACGGTTTGAGATAAAAATGAAATCGAGCTAAAATCCTGCAACATCACATAGAGCACCTTTAACAATGAAAATGTTTGTGAAATGTTTCCATTTGAAATATTCACTACATAAATATACAACCACGTTAAAATGCAGCGCATGAAAAATGCAAGCCATGAAAAAACAGTGCATTACAATACAAGCACTGTTAATTGTAATGCTTTTTTCTTCGATTTATGGAATTTAACAAGCTTTTATTTCAAATACATTAGGCAGAATTTTTGTTCCATAGTATATGATTATTACTGTAACAGATACAGTATTTTTCCATATTTAAAAGGAAACAGACAAATCTCTGAAGTGTCATCTCATGATTACAGTAATTGTCGATTCAGTGTCCAGTGTGTTCTTATGTGTTCACTGACAGCAGCAGATCTGAGGCTTCAGGCTGGAGGAGTGTTGAAATCAGCACTGAGAGTGTGTGTGTGTGTGTTTGAGATGTGGGAGGCCAGCATCACTCATATTAACCCTTCTCTCCTCTCAACTCATTAGGGATGAATTGCTATGGAAAAAAGCATTTGGAAAGATCCCACATGAAACAAGCGACGCCACAAATTTAAAGTTCGCCCCCTTTTTCTCCCGGTTTCTCGTAATTCTCCAAAGCGCTGCACAATTTTGACTTTATAGTGGTGTTTATAACTTCAGGCCGATCATGGGCCAGAGAGATATCACCAGAGAATGCCTGAAAGTTCCGCTCCGGATGCCGAGGATCTGCGGCCTGCAGCTATTGGCCACATCTGGAGTTTCAGACCCCAGCCCAAACACAGACGTGGAAGACATTAAAATCGCTTCTAACCACGTCACAAAATCAGTGTGTTTACGACTGACAGAAGTGTATCTGCTGTGTCCTTTTAACATCATATAGAATTGTTGTAAGACAGTTTGACATTTTTATTTGCCGTGGATTTTTTATTGAACTGGCAACAAAACACAGGAAGTTGAACCTGTTATTTGTAAGTTGTTTTGTTGTAAACAATAGTGGTCGACCGATATCATATAAAACTACAAATATTTAATAAAACTTTAATAATTCAAAAGCAAGTAAACACTGTACCCAACAGGGCACTCATTATCTAAGAAGTCTGTGTACATTAGGAATCATAGTTTGTCGAATAAAGAAACAGAAAATCTATCGGCCGATACATCTGCCTTGATGACTAAACATATTGTATTATTGTCTTTCCAGATAAAAGTCATGCGTAATAAAGTCAGCTCAAATCAGATGAAAATGCTTCTGTTACCTTTAAAAATAGATTCCTCAAAAGACCAACAGGAAGTGATTCTTGCACTGGTAAATAGCACTAACAAACAATGATTCAAAAAGCCAAAGCCAAAATGACTCTGAAGACAATGTCATCAGCTAACCCTGTCTAAAACACAAACTCATCAAACCAAACCCCATCCTCTCTAAACAACCCGTCTGACACCCCCACATCAGAGAGAGACACAGCTTTAACCAGTCGCTGACAGAGCCACTGAGAGAGAGAAGGACGGAAATGAAGGATAAGGAAGTGGCAGTGACATTCCTGCGGTGCTGGAGAGATGAAGAACATGAGACTAGAAGACCACACTCCACACACTAGAAGCATGTACTCTCATTATACATACTTCACATGCACATCAGCTCTTTTCATCCACACTGTTTCATATATGAAGATGGCAAGCTGTGTCCATGTCCATAAAAACATATGCACTCACATTGAGGAGTGGTTTTTGGGGGGGTAAGAAAACTACTGATCTACTAAACTCCTAGATGCACAACAACCTCAAATCTCATCACACATCACTTCAGATATTGCATTAGTCCCAGTCTAGCATGAAAATTATTTGGTATAATTTTCTCACATGATACTTAAAACTGAATAAAAAAAAATAAAAAAAATAAAAACATATATCAACAATTGCATCCAAAAAAAAAAGTTTTTGTTCACATAGCATGTTTGTTTACTGTTAATAATTATTATGTATAAAAGCACAAACATACTGTATATATATAATTATATTAAAATTGCATGTGTATATTTATATTAATATAATTTATATATAAACATTACATATTTTTTCTTAAATAAATACATGCATGTGTTTGTATTTATGTATAAATAATTATTATACAAAGTACACACACATTTTATTTAAACAAAAACATTTATTTTGGATGCAATTGATCGAGATTATGTTAATGTTAACTGACATAAAATATTTAAAAATGTTTTACTGCAGCTATTTTTC
Source organism: Enteromius anoplus (assembly GCA_032359395.1). Classification (NCBI taxonomy): domain Eukaryota; kingdom Metazoa; phylum Chordata; class Actinopteri; order Cypriniformes; family Cyprinidae; genus Enteromius; species Enteromius anoplus. The sequence continues at coordinate 1,473,851 of JAUMHG010000013.1, read as the reverse complement.
AAAACAATCTTTCTCATTTTTATTTAGTTTAAGCTGATGTATCAAAATAACTAAAGCTGAAATATAAATTAATTAATATGATCGAGACATACATAAAAACAAACTACAGGCAAAAATCACAAAAAGCTGAAACAAAATTAAAATTGAAATACTAATGGATTCAAAATATTCATAAAACAATTAAAAAATTAAATAAAAATATATTATTTTAAAATGTAATTATTTTTTATTGTAAAAAATATTATTTCACAAAAAAGTTCAAACAAAAACATCAAGTGATGCTAAAAAAGTATATATTTTATTAACTTTTATTACTGACTCTTTACCCAGTTTCTCAAGAAGAGTTTCTCAAGGTTCCGTTCTCTTGAACAGAAGGGAAGGAACGGTGCTTTATTTGCAAATATGCTATGTGATATTTAAATGTTTTGCACACTGATGAAAACTTAACTATTGCATAGTTGTCACAGTACAGGTGGTAAGATACTTGCGTATAAATCATTTTGCCATTAATGGTGCTTTGCGCACATCTATAGTGCTTCTTGTGGCAACACTGAGAATGCAATTAGATCAACACTACACACTTCATAATCATGCTACATTTGCTTTCACATATCTGAGTACAGAGCACTATAGGCCCAGCATCCAGGAGAAACAGACCAGATCCCAAACAAGAATGACAGATTCATCTCTACAATCAGAAGAGAGACTAAAACGCCACACAAACACTCATACATGCACGCCAATGCAAACACACACAGCATCCTGCCTTTCCTGAAGAGAACTAGCTATCTAAAGAAGGTCGGGTAATATTTTTCTTGGTCTGCTAAGCCAGTTTTCTCAGTCGAACCCAACACTGTCTCCTTGTGACACTGTTTGACTTGGCCTGAGTGCAGAGAGACAGCAGAAACGCAGCTCATTTGAGATTGATGAAGACAGCAACGTCTGTCTTTTCCTCTGCATTCTTATAATAGTCATTGGTCATCGTTACGCTGTTATCTTGGCGGTCATTAACCGCAGGATGCCGATGATTAAACACACACTTGAGTGAACGAGTGAAGGAGCTTCAGTCTAATGAAAGAAGAAAAACTTCTGCTCGAGTGCTGAAGGAGACTGAAATCTGACTCACGCTCGGCTAATTCATGATTCTGTGTCATTTAGAATAAAACTACTTTTATGTACGTTTGAACAATTTGCAAAGACATTAAACGCAAATAAAACTTTTTAGGATACGATACCATTGTGGTGGAGGATATTGGCGTCACTGCCAAACCATCTTAATATTTACCAATAAAGGACTTACAGTGCCTGTGCACAGGGGAAATGTTTGTTAACAAAGAAAGGAAAAAGGGAAAAAAATAAAAAGATTACATTTAGATTGGAGTGAACAGAGCTAATAGTATGATACATATTTTATTTTGATGCCTTAAAAGTACATATTATTCCTTAAAGTGTACATATTTGAACTAAATGGTACAAAAGTGTACCTTTTGAAAAGGTACTGCCCCGGTGACAGCTTTTGTACCTTTAGAGCCAATTAAATGTACTGCAAGATTGAATGTAATAAATTATTTTTAATATACATATATATATATATATATATAAATAGATATTGCATTATTATGTGTTATATTTTTAAACTGTTAGTTGTTATTTCTCTTAGGTTCTTCAGGCTATTTTAAGGGTGCCTAACCATGGACAAACAAGCAAACATTTTATTAGGGGGTTTTAAACTTTACTGTCATCTTAGAGAATTCATTCTTACAAATGAACTAAACTAAATATAGCAGTTCCAGTTCCTGAGGAGTTACCATGTATATACACTGGTATTACAGAGGTGCACCAACTCCATCCACTTTACATATCCCTAAACCTACCCAACTATACCCCCTGTTCCAGTTACTCTTACACATTCTGCTGTTACAAATGTAGCTATGTAATCCCTGTTACATACTTAGTGAAGTGAAAAAAGTGTTGTTACAAATGTCCTGTTACACATTTGCACTTACACACACCATTCTGAGGGTTGTTACATGTGTGTAATTACAGAAATATTCCAGCTGTAGATACTATGTAGCAATGTGTACTTACACTGTGGTTACATACTACATACACATCTAGTTACTATGGAAGCACACAGGTACTAGGGACACTTAATATAAAGTGGGACCCTCTTTGTTGGTTGGTATATTTCTTAGGCTCCTAGTAAAAGTCTAACCAAGGAAATGTACCATAAGAAAACATGCTTATCAAACTGTAATAGCAGTAATTATTTTTTTTTATTAAAAGTTATTCTATACTGTCCCGTTCAAATAAATGACAAACAAGTTAAATAACTGATTTGAAAGACGTCAAAAGACAGCTTGCCAGCTTGTTTGTGATGATCCCCTCATCCGCTGCTAATGGGGAGCCCTTTTTTTTTCATGGCACTGGTATGCGACCCCGATGGGGTCAGAAAGCAGCTGGTGATGCAGCAGTGCCTCCGTCCGTCCCGACGAGAACCAACGATTTCGTTCCTGACAGTCCCATCGCAGATATCGCACACGTCAAACTCACATGCGTGACTAATACCGGCACAGAAACGCAACAGTGAGCTGGAGAAACGCATGAGTAACGGGACTTTCTGTACCACCGCCTTCACATACCAGACGAATGGAGATCAGCTGCTGAACATCTGTGTGACTTCCAGCCCCGACTGACCGAAATATATACAGCATCCTGCTTCAGATGAGCGTCTCTGCCAGTGAACTACAGCCACCTCTGACTACCACTAATGTTTGAGCTGTACCAAAAAATACCAACCCAGTCGCCCACGAAATAGGCATAAAATCTATTGATTCGTGTCAGGGTCACAAAAATTACGTTATTTTCGTAACTCCGGCACGAACGAAAATCCCTGATTCCATTGCATGCGTCAATTCGTGGTGGATTCACGAAAGTCGAGTAAGAATCGTTCCTGCATCACGAAAAAAACTTGTGCGAAACACTGTGCTTACTTATATATCTTATTTCTCATTATATCTTACATTTTTATTGATTTCACTAATGTATAATACTATATTGATAATTATACTAATATATATTTATAAAACCGATGCCATAACACATATCAGGTCAATATTATAAACAACATAGAAGTATATTGATTATTTTATAATTACATATACCATGTATATTTTAGTTTTTATTAATATTTAATACATACATATTTTAATTGTTTACTTAAGTATATATATATATATATATATATATATATATATATATGTGTGTGTGTGTGTGTGTGTATTTATATTACTTTTTAATATTTATTTAAGTTTGTTTGTGTATTTTTTGTAAAAAGAAAATTTAAAGAAACTGTGAAATGACTACAATTGAAATAGAAGAGCAGATGAGGACAATAGACACGACACACACCTGAACATAATGATACCATCTACAGGTAAAACTAGGTCACAAAACACATGAGCAATGTAAACACAACAAAAGTCCATGAAATCTAAGAAGAATAAAACATAAATGTGACAAATTGTATATTTATATTGGATAAGAATATATATATATATATATATATATATATATATATATATATGAAAGTGCATTGTAGAGCATACTGTATTTGTTTTGCACAAAGACTCATCATAGTGATGTAAACTATGTGACATTCACTTTAGTCTTTTATCTCACTGTTTGTAAGCAGCCAAGGACAAAAATCAGGAACACAAACAGCTAGACTCTGGAATGCTGTCTGCCTTTAAATGCTGTTATGTGACACACACAAACAAGACGACCGCTGAGAAAACACAGAGAGTTTCAATGACAGGAGAAGCGTTCAAACAAACCATCAACACCGCATTACAACACACACATCACTCCGAACCAGAAGACAAACACCTCTACAGTCTCCACCGTGTGTAAAGGTGCTCCGACACACGCTGTAAATCACAGATCTGTTTGCCCTCGCTGAACTCAGCGCATTCTCCTTCACATGTGACACAAACAAACAGCAGAAACCAGCCCGACCTAAACAAAAGCCCACAGTAAGGAGATACTGTATCCCACAAAACCTCTAACAGCTGTCTATCATCGCCAACATCTGGATGAAAACAAGCCTCATAGGGACAGAAACGAGGTAAAGTTCTCCAAACAAAGTTCAGACTAAGATCAAAACCCTCTAACTTCTGGAACAAGTCACAGCTACTTTGTCGTTTGCCAAGAAACTAAGATATTTAAAGAGATTTGTCCAAAACCTTGTGAAGCAAAAACCCTCGGGACTTCCAGGAGAGCAGACAGAATCCGATCATGTCTCTTACCTTCAGCAGACGCCTGGACGTCAGAGCAAAAGCATGTCTAGGAAAAGCCTGTGTTCTTGTGAAGTTCTCTCTCTTTGCTTTCTCCTCTTCTGTGATCTCTGAGTTTGTAGCGCTCGCTCATACAGCTGCTGGAGGGAGGGAGGGAGGGAGGGAGGGAGGGATGGAGCTAAAGCTCAAGTCTCCAGGGTCTCAGACGGAGAGGAGGCTGGGCAGCAGATCTGTTTATTTAGTCAAATGACCACAGCAGGGTTCACTCACTCACTCACTCACTCGATAGTAAAACCAACATCCCTACAAACGTAGCACAGACTTAACCCAACACAGCTACATCCACATCAAAAACGAATTCAATTAATAATTCGCAGATCTACAGTATAAAGTCTATAAAAGTCAATTTCTGGGATTAAAAAAACAACAACTCTGAAATCTGAGTTTATATATCATGATTCTGACAATATATCAATTTTGAGTTCAGAGATCATAATTCTGTGTATATCTCATAAATCGGAGTTTAAATCTCATAATTCTGTGTTTATCTAAGATTATATTTTACAATTCAGAATTTATAATGTTCAGATATATACTTCTAAGTTTATACTTCTAACCTTATCTCATAATTCTGAGTTTATAAATCTGTTTATATTCAAAGATATACTTACGACTTTATATCTCATAATTTCGTGTATATCTCATAATTCTGAGTTTATATCTAATACAGAGTTTCTATTTCATGATTCTAATAGTATATCTTATAATTCTGAGTTTATATTTTACAATTCAGAATTTATAATTCTGTTCATATTCAGATATATACTTCTAAGCATACATCTCATAATTCTGAGTTTACAATTCTGTTTATGTTCAAATACATCATTACGGCTTTGTATCTCATAAATCTGAGTTTATATCTCAGATTCCCAGTTTACGTTTGATAATTCTAACTCTTTTTTTTTTTTCGCTCTTGAAATCCTGAGTTTATATCTCCTATTTTATTCCTAGCTAGTAACAAGCTTATGTAGGTGTCTCCTGTTCCTCCTGAAAAAAGACCCTGGTAATCTCACATGTGTCTCTTCTAAGGTTTCAGAGGAATCTAAGCAATGTCTCAAACCGTGCTCAGATTTGCTGAAAAGTCTGTTGATTTCTCCTCAAATGATTGGAGCTGCTCTTCACATTCGTTTTATCGCTCTATACTCTTACTGTATGATGACAAGTGAATCATATTAGCATATCAACATGTTTTACTGTATTTAAATGGGAAACTAAGATCAGTAAGATGGTGAAAATAGTTGTGCTGCTTTCTATTTCTGCAAATGGTGATTCTCAGATTAATAGAAAGTTCAAGAGAACAGCATTTATTTCATATTTTGTACCATAATAAATGTCTCTTTTGGTCAATTTAAAAGTGTCCTTACCGACCCCAAGCTTCTGACTGGCAGTTGCGGAGCTATAAAAGAGCAGTGACAGTTTCCTGAAAACAAAAGCAGCCGTACCGTGTGGAGAACTTTCGAGACCGAGGCTGAACGCAGCGGCGTCTGTCTTCCAGAGGTTCGCTAGACCTGAAGAAACACACAACAACACAAGCCCAGCCAGAACTCCTCAGCAACAGTCGTCTGTTTCTGTTTCGCTGAAAACACGAGCCGCGGGGAAATGAGAAAGACTTTGGCAGCTCTCACAATGAAGCGCCCAGCTGAAGAGAAGAAAAGAAGGAGAAACAAAAGGAGGAGAGAAAGTTGCTTTCAGGCCAGAAAAGGAGCTCGAGCCAAACGAAGAAATGGAAAATGCGATGGAATAAAGTGCGGTTTTGGTGAAGGGAAGGTGTGTCAATGGCAGCGTATGGTGCATACACACATACACACAGAGTACGAGGGTCTGTTTTCAATCTTGGCTCTCTCTCTCTGTCTCTCCCAGGCAGCAAGAGGAGTAGCTTGCAAATTCATAACAACGTCCAACAGCTGAGTAAGACTTTTCTCTTTATTACAGGGAGAGAGAGAGAGAGAGAGAGAGAAAGTTGTTGGCATTCACCCTGTAATTGTGTGAGTGAACACAAAATGTCCTGATCAACAGAGACTCATTAGAGGCCTTGAACAGGCACACAGGAGCTAAACGAATAAAAGTGCAGGAATAAAAGGTTCTGTGCCAAAGAATTACAATCTCAGCCTGTCACAGAGAGATTGTAATTGTACATTCCTGGGTTTAGCTTTTGTTTTGTTTTTTTTTCAGCTTAGGCTTGTGAAATGCAAAATAAGATTACTGTACAATTTGTATTAGACGTAGCAGTCATTTTCATGTTCTTTTATTGCTGTACTAATGAGGCTTTACTTACTGTAAATGGAAAAAATTACTTAAAAATGCCAAATAAACCGACACAAAACAACAGATGCATACTAACTTTTTAATAATTTATAATGATAATAATCTTTCTTTTAGTTTATTGTCTTTATCAGGGGTCAATAATAATAATAAATGACAAAAAATATTGATAATAATAATTACCAAATTAAACAAAAACTCACCAAATTCTGTGTACTGTTGTTGAGTCATATGAAAATATGGAACAAGCACCATCAGATTCAGAAATATTTGACAAAGTTCAATGTTGACCACAAGCAGCTGTTAAACATTTTAAAAGATGTCCACTGTAGATCTTATAAATGGGACCAGCTATACATACACATATACAGTACTGGGCAGTATACGCCCAGTGGGTTTTAAGTGGGTTATTTCTGTGTTTTGTGGTAGCATGTCAGTTTAACATTACCAAACATTATTTTTGTCATTAATTGTAATAATGCAGTGAGATTATTCACACAGAGATCTGATCTGATCATCATCAAGTCTGTCTGGAATCACAAACTGAGACAGACTCAATCCAGAAGAACTGTGAAAACGTCTCCAAGATGAAGAAAAAAAACCTACCTGTAAAGCAACAAAACTTTTCAAAGTTTTAGATACTCATGTAAAATTCTGTAAAATGAGGATGCTTTCAAAAATAATGCCATAAATAGATTAAATGTATCAATTAACTTCTATTAACTAAATTAAATAAATACTTGGTATTACAGCTTTTGCTAAAACATCTTTTCCGAGGTACACTTGTACAGGAAGCTTTTCGGGTAGGTTTTTTTCTTCATCTTGGAGACGTTGCCACAGTTCTTCTGGATTGAGCCTTTCTACATACATACATACATAAATACATATATATGGTGGATGGTCCACTTTGAAATTACTGTATGCCCTAGCTCTTTAAATGGTCTCTAAACATCTGGTTTTGCTTTAAACTGTGCTTCCTGTGTTGCTCATCTGCACATCTGGATGGAAAATATTAACTGTCACTGTCCCAAATCTTTTGTCTGACATCTCAAATCTAGATTTCACTAGTTCCCACTACCTCGGCGATAAAATAGCTTGTTTGGCGAACTGTCCGGGGGACAGGCAGGGAGCCCG
>JAUMHG010000013.1:1416299-1439904 GCA_032359395.1 Enteromius anoplus | reverse complement strand
CCTCTCTCAGATGCATCTCGAGCAATGATGACTGAGCTGTGTCTGAGCTCGGAGGAGTTTGAACATTTTTCCGTGGGCAAACAGACCAGCATCACCTTTTGCCTCAAAGAGCTCAGGGTGAGTTTGTTCTCACATAAATCACATGCTTTTATAGCTCAGATTTTGTTTCTTAGTTAACGTTTTTTTTACGTTTTTCACTATAGCTAAAATATTTTATAGCATTAAACATCTCTCTGGTTTTCTATCAGGGTTTGCTTGTATTTGCTGAGTCGTCTGGTCTTCCAGTCTCCATGTATTTCGATGAGCCAGGCAGGTTAGTATGTGTAAATATATGCTGCTTTTATTTGATCCAGAAATACAGGAAAAAATATAGGAAAAACAGTAATATTGTTAAATATAATTCCAATTTAAAAGAACTCATTACTATTTTAATATCTTTTTAAATTTACTCCATTCATGTGATGCAAAGCTGAATATTTAGCATCATTACTCCAGTCCATAGCGCGTGATCCGTTAGAAATCAGTCAAATATGCTGATTTGCTGCATGAGAAATATTTATTATTATATCTATGTTGAGCTCCTCATGTTGCCTTTGTAACTTGACTGTCAGTTTTGAACAATTGAATTTGTGTTTTCTCACCTGTGTGTGTTTAAGTCCAGTTATCCTGAGTGTTACAGACAGTGTTCTGGAGGCTAATTTTGTCCTCGCTACACTGTCAGATGACTCGCATCCAAAGAACCATGTCAACTCCAACACAAAACGGTACATAAAATCATAATATATGCAACATAATCTTATAAAGAGTTATATTTGGTACTTAAGGCTTATTCCCCTCAGCCCTGACACAGAACAACCATCAGATGACTTCATGAGCGACGACATGGACTCGTTTCTCATCGCTATGGAGACCAGCGAACTTCCTGGACCGTCACATGTCCCCACATCCCCACCGAGACCCAACAATAACAGAAAGCACTCCTTCAGTGAAGAAGAGGAGGAGGAAGCACTTACAGAAGGACCACCCAACAAAAAGGTGCAATAATCATTTAAATGTATAATTTTACACCTAATGGCCAGATCTCACTAACATTCAGTCCCTGCATTCTTATCTTTCAGTTTTGTTCTCTTTTCTTCGGTTCAGTTCTGCCCACTCCCTCTCAGTTGCCCAATCAGACGATGCAAGGCCAGGAAGTGCTGGCGAGTGACAGCGAAGACGAAAATCAGACAGAAACATCATAAACGCCCATGGGCTGACCTCAGATGTGGAAAAACACACTCCCACATCCAGCCTCACAAAGACTGCAGAAGACGTTCACACACACATGTCTGCTCCTGATTTTATTTTTCTATGAAAATAATTTTTTTTTAAACCAAGAGATGAAGCAGTAAATATAACAAGCCACATCAAATCATTGCACAAGTCACATTAAAACATCTCACTCCCACTGCGGAAAATACAGATATGTGATCGAGTCTCTGGTTATTTAAAAATATCCGTCAGCAAAAGGAGCCGAGTTTCTCCTGGCATGAGGCGTCTGAGAGTCATTTTTCCCGGGGGCCACAGCATTATCAGCACCCTTCCTGCTGAGCACCTGGAAGCTCTTTCCTCTCGTCTGAGGCTTTTTCCTTTCTTTTTCTTTGTCCTTTTCCATTTCCTTTTCGCGTTTCTTTCTGTCTTTCTCTTCTCTTTCTTTTCGCTCTTTCTCTCTCTTCCGCCGCCTCCTCTCTTTCGCTGTCAGTCTCTCCTCTTTCTCGCTAAAGTCCTGGATGAGGATTTTGGGGACGGGGGTTTTATTGGTCTCCCCCCGGAGACGGCGAAACAGACCCAGACGTTTTGGAGGGCCCGACTTTGTCGGTGAGTTGGGCTCATCGTGTGTGTCCTGTGTCGGTGTCTCTTTTGAATGTGTGTTTTCTTGCTGCTGTGGTTCTTTGAAGGTGTCCTCAGAGAGGATTGTGGGATAGGAAACCCGCGAGCTGGAAGTCCTGCGCACCCGGATGTGAGCTGGTGGGACGTTTGGGGATTTTGAAGTTGAAACTGAACAGGGAGACTCCTGGCTGTTTCCTGGTATTGCACATTCAATGTTTGGAGGGTTGCCAGATTCAGTTTTACACTCAGGGTTGCCTGATCCAGTGCTAACAAGCTCTTTGCTGGTCTGTGAGTTTTCTGAGCTGGTTGTGATATCTTCTTTGTTCTCTGTGTTGCCAGATTTATTTGTATATGGCAAATCAGTGCATTCTGGGTTGTTAGATCCAGTGGTCACGTGCTCTTTATTGCTCTCTAAGTTGTCAGATTCAGCTGTGACATGTATATCTTTGTTCTCCAGGTTGCCAGATCCAATATCAGAATCCACTATATTCTCTGTGTTTCCAGATCTAGTTGTAACTTGCTCATTGTTACATTGTGGGTTTTCATCAGGAGAACCATTTATGTTGCTCTCTGAACTGTCAGGTCCGGCAGGAACGTCCATGTCATCGCTTTCTGTTTTTTCAGGGTCAGTGGTAAGGTCTGTCAAATTGCATTCAGGGTTGCCAGATTCAGCTGTAACACTTACATCAGTATGTTCAAGGTTGCCATCAGAAGAATCCACTTCACTCTGCACCGGGTTTCCAGATTCACTTGTAACACTGTTGCTATCTGGGTTGCCAGATCCAGCAGCAATTTCAAGACTATCGCTTTCTAGATTGCCAGAGTCAGCAGTAATATCTATTGTGTTGCATTCAAGGTTTTCTAATCCGGTAGCAGCATGCATTTCATTGCTTTCTGGATGAACGGATCTACAAGTATCATCCTCTACACTGTTTACGATGTTGCTTGATTCGTCGGTATAGATTTCACAACATACTATGTTTTCAGTTTCAGGTGATTTGTTAACTTCATTATTTTTGGGATTGACCTCACTTATTTCTTTGTCATCACATGTGCCGTCAGAGTGTGTTGATGCTGCACTCTCCTCCTGAGGACCAATGATGTTGGTGTCCTCAGCAGAATCCACTTCACTCTGCTCTGGGTTGCCAGATCCTTCTGCATATTCTATTGGACAAGGCTCCAACTCTCTGGAAGTAACAGTAGCATCCACGTCACTGTGCTCTTTATCGCCTGATTGGGATTGCTGCTCGGGATCTGCTGCTCCGTCCAGATGCTCTGTTTCAATTTCTTGTTCAGAGAACGATGTCAGCACAATTTCAGGCGGTTGCAATGTTTCTTTACCACTATGAGAGTGACTTTCACTGTGGTCTAAGCTTATATCCTGCCTGTCATCCTCCAGTGTCTCATCATCTTTCTCCTCACACATGTTTGAAGGGTCTGATATTTCTGTGGTCTCCTCGGGGAGATCATCAAACTCTTGCTGAATCCCTTCCTCCTTGTCTTCCTTAGTATGGTTTTCACCAATAAGCTGAGTCTCCTCATCTTGCTCTATAGCTGTGAACAAATCTTCTTGACTTTCTGTATGTTCTTCTTCATGTTGATCCCTAGATGTTTCAGACGTCTCTTCCTCCTGAACAACACGTATCTGTACTTCTTTCTCTGGGATATTCTCCTCATTTTCGTCAGTCATTACGTTGTTTGGTAACCTATCTTCTTGTTTACAGTGTTCTTTTCGTATTTCTTCTTCCTGGATGTTGCTGTCTGATTGTATTTCCTCTTCCCGTTTACTGGAGTCTTCCTGTGATGTGCTGTTTTCACAAGGCTCTAAAATGATCTCAGCCTCCCCGGTTTGTCCATCTTGACACGTCTGTTTGTCTGTATTCTGTTCGTTTTGATTTGTTGGTGCTTCTGTGTTCTGATCGTCTTGATTTGTGTCTTTTTCTATAGCCTGTTCAGCCTGATCTCCTTGCGTTTCTGTGCTCTGTGTATCTTTATTTGTGTCCTGCATATGGTTATGTGTCTGTATGTTCTCCTCAATCACACAGTCTTTCTCATCGCCTTGTGTCGGTTCTAAATGGTCCTTCTGTTGGTTCAAAGACGTTTCTGTTTGCTCTTTCTCGAAAACATCGCAGTCAATGCTGGAGGACACCACCACTGAGTTTTTGGGATGTGTGTTGTGCTCTTTGTTGGAGCAGAGCTCTTCTTCTAGCCTGTCCCGTTTGGCCCTTTGCTCCCCAATGACACCGCACACACTCCTCCTCCTCACCTCCTCATCGTCGCTCTCCTCCATCACGCTTCGCGAGAATTTTCTTCCCCCTCCGTCCCACTCCTCCGTGTCAGTCTTACTGCTCCTCTTCCTCCATTTCTTGCGCAGAGCCAAAGGAGAAAGAGAAGAATGTGAGCGCGTGAGAGGAAGAGACAGGCTCCCCTTCGTTCGCTCCTTCTTTTCTTGTTCCTTTGGCTTATCCTTATCCTGTCCTCTCTCCCAAACCATCCTATATCCATGACATCGTCCTCGTGGGTCAAAGGTCGAGTTTGGTCTGTCTTTTTTCCATTTCTCCAGCTCTTTCTCAGTTTGTTTTTGCAGGTCCGCCAAGGACAGGGACACCGAACATACCTAAGGATGAAACGAGGGTTTTAAGTAAATAAGTCTGTCAGGCGTTAAAGAATAACCCAAAATGGACGTCATTAATTACGCGTCGTTCGCAACCTTCGGAACACAAATTAGGATATTTTTGATGCATTCTGAGAGCTGTTTGATCCTCCATAGACAGCAATGAGATCAGTAAAATAATGCACGCTGTTTGCATTCAGTGGACACTCTCCAAAATAGTGCTAGATGATGTGGAGGACACAAATTGCACTTTTTTGGAGCTTTAAAATCTCAACACTCATCACTGCCATTATATAGCTTGGGAGAGCTAGGACATTTCATTTTTAACTAATAATAATATTTTTAATATTGTCTGAAAGAAGAAAGTCACATAAGATGCACCTAAGATGGCTTGAGGATGAGTAAATTGTGGGTTAATTTCCATTTTTAGGTGAAATGACCCTGTAATGTGTAAAAACAGCAGACGGTCTAAATGTTAATGCATTATCACGCTGACAGTAGATGTCAGAAAAACGTAAGTACACCTGTTTTTCCAGTGCTTTGTAAAAGAGATCTGTAGCATCGATGGCATGCGGATGTATGTCGATCAAATTAAAATCAAACCAAAGTTTGCACAGAAGATTCATTATGGTGTGAACAGGCCTTTATTCAGATGAGTTGAGCAGGATCATTACCTCATGGATAAAGGCATCGACCTGTTCATGTTGGACACGCTGTTTTACCCCTCGCAGTCTCTCCAGCGTTTCCATCTGTCCGTCACACTCCTTTCGCAGTCGTCCTTCTCCCAGACATCGACGCACCAGCACCACAGCCACCTGAAACAAAATCCGCACACCTGCAACACACACGAGCGCATGGACTTCAGCCACAGCTCCAGACATCAAGAGGTGTAATAAAGGTGTTCATAAAACATACAACCAAAGGATAGATGTGTTTTCTGACATATTGTTAATTGATGAATTCTAGTAGTATTTATCTTTTTAAAGCAATATATTTTTTTATTCAGCTAGGATGCATTACATTAAATAAATATGAGAGTGGAGACACATTAATCAAGCAGGAGTACCGGAAGTACAAAAAAAAACATATATACATAATATATAAAGTACAGATTGACAGTACTTGCATTTATATCAGTGCTGTTAAATGATAGCATTTAGTGCAACAGTTAAAGTTTTTGTGTACTGTATGTATTATGTGTAAATTAATGCATGAAAATATGGTATATTTGTATATTAAAAATATTTATATGTGATATAAATGATCAATATCTACACGTAAATGTTTTCAAAATATATACGGTATGAGTGTGTATTTATGTATGCATAATAAATATACATAGTACACACACATGTAAACCAAAACTTTAATTTTGGATGTGATTAATCATTTAATAGCACTAATATAAAAGCACAGTAATCACATCAAAATAAAGTTTTTTTGTAGTATATGTGTCTACTGTGTATTTGTATTATGTGTTTGTGTATATATATATATATATATATGTATAGTTGTATGATTAATTATAAAGCACAAATATAACTAATAAGATATTCTAACATGGTTATATTCTTTATTGGCATATATTATATGTTATCTGTCTAAATTCTAAAACACTATTGTTATGTTTATTATAATCATCTCACAAATCATGCATTTTCTATAATGTATTATTTACATGATAAAAATCTGATATGACAATATAGTTCTGATTCTAAGTTATATAGTTTAGGGCAGGGTTCCTCAAATCTTACCCTGGAGGTCCGATGCACTGCAGAGTTTGGATCTAACCCTAATCAAACTCACCTGAGCATGCTAATCAGGGTTTTAAGGATCATTAGAAAACACAGGTAAGTGAGTTTTATCGGGGTTGGAGCTAAACTCTGCAGTGCATCGGACCTCCAGGGTAAGATTTGAGGAACCCTGGTTTAGGGTATATGTGACGGTAAGTTAACAGAAAGCATTCTGCAGTGGCCACTGGTATTCAAAATATTTAGCATGATTTATCATCTAAGCCAACAGGTGTCAGTATAACGTCTAAGCCAAAAGTAAAGCCAGCAATTACTAAGTGCACCCTTAATTAATGCAGATATATAGTTGAAAACAAACCATAGCAGAAAAAGAGATCCCAGACTCTGAGCAGAGTTTCGAAGGGCAGGTGACGGCTGTACAGACACATCAGCCAATCAGTGGCGAACATCAGAGGCTCCACCCCCTGATTCTGTAGGTGTTTGTGAGCGGATGGGCACAGCTTTTTTACAATGCTCGAGAGAACAGCAGCATCGAATAATACACCTTCCTGAAGAAAAAAAGAACAGAAACAGAAAAGAAGCCTATTTTTACATTTTAACGCACGTTTAACCCTTTTTTTACGGTTACTGTAAAGATGCCCTACCAGCAGAGGGCTGTAGTATCCAGGGAGGTAGAGCTCACTAATCTGCACCAGACACCAGAACGCCTCCTAAAACAAAGCAAACAATCAGACCACGTTAAGCATCGAGCTTGCAAGCAATTCAATTTCAGAGATAATAGCTGGACACCACGGAATCAAACACTGAAGAGACCTTCTGAAGGTTGTCCCCTCCTAAAGGTATGCTGTGTAAATAATATAATTGTTAATATAATAGGCTGTCAAGGCTACTATATTTACTTTAAACATTCAATGAAGTGATTATTTTCTGTTTAATACAGATAATGCTGATTCATTAATGAATCAGTCATGATAAAAAATGATGATAGCCAATGTACTTTTCCATCATTCTATTATGTAAGTGATTATAACATTACCTAGCTTGTGAGCTGATATTAGGTTATTGTAGATCTACTGAAGGGCTGGGTTTTGTTCAGTATGATGTTAAGTGGCAGGTTTTGCTGAAGTGAAATATCTAACAGTATCTAATTAAGAGACATCCTCTGTCAAAACTAAGGTTTATGCATTACAGAGGAAAAGCATTTTCACCATAGCAGCAAGTACAAACATATTAGGCTAAACATATTTGTGCACCCTTCAAAAATTGCTCCTGAGAAATGTTTAATGAAACAACACTGTTAAATTACATTTATGCACAACTAGTAATAATGTGCATAACATTACTGTTTGAAAATTGTTGGTGCCACATGCTATTTAAAAAAGTTAAAAGTTCCCCTTTTTTTTTACTCACCAAGGATGCAATAAACTGATCAAAAGAGACAGTAAAGATTTTTAGAATTACAAAAAAAATCTATTGTTTCAAATTGTTTTTTTTTTAATGTTTTATTCATCAGATAATCCTATTAAAAATGAATCACAAATGCACAAATGTTTTCAGCATTGATAACAATAAATGTCAATAATAAATGAGCAGCAATTCAGCAATGACTTCTGATGGATCATGTGACACTGAAGACTGAAATAATGATGCTGAAAATGCACATGAATAAACATTTTGAAAATAAATTAAAATAAAAAAAATCATAATATTACTGTTTTACTGTGCAGATAAATGCAGTCTTGCTGAGCGCAAGATACTTCTAAAAACATTAGAAATAGGTAAATACTCATACCTCAGCAGGCATGTTCATCAGAAGCACAGCAGCCACGGGACCCTGCGCCTGACAGTAGCCCTCGTCTGGACGATACTGAGTGTACGCTTTCAGGACCTCCAGCAAGTCCTTCTGACTGCTCATACACAGATACATAATGAGAAAGAAAGCTTTATGACTAATCTTGTGAATTACAAGGCTGTAAAGCACACTGTACAGTACCCATGGCCGTCTTTGGACTGGAACATCTCATGGAAGGGAAACTGTCTGTCTGTGTCTCTTTTGATGATATCTGTCCATCCCTGATGATCTGGAGCTTCAACTAGACGCTGCAGACGAGCCGCAGAGGAAACAGAGCGCTTATTTAAGAGCATCACCAATACGACACACGTACGACCAGCCACTTACTTCGTAGAGTTTTTCATTTTTTGCTTTTCTATCCTTAGCTCCGCAGAGCAGTGGCCAGCCCTTTGCCCTGACGGATGCTGGGATGCCCTTCTGACACTGGCCTTTGACCTGAGACAAAGGAAGAAAGCTGAGCCATGCAGTCGGCTGTTGTAAGACTCATGCTTTGACTGAAAATAATCTAGCTAGCAAAAAAGTAAAAAATATTGGATAAATCATTTATTTTTAGTACTCATATATAACATGATGACACATCTTTTTTTTTATTATTTCTCAAGGCACATAGAGATGAATGTGGCACTCATTTGCAGCCTGCAGTATTTGACATTCAACATCCTGTATTGTAAGTAGGCCGACAGACACATGAGGTCCCACACTATAATCAACGGATGAATCAATACTCAAAGAAGATCATAAATGATCAGCTGAATATATTTATTTTCAAAACTAGTTTGATGCTTTGGTATGTCACCACATTTAAGTCGAACAGGAGACTTTTTTTCTTTGTGGCCGCCGGTGACAGCTTGTGAAATGACTGGGCAGCTGACACACACCTAATTCAATGACTGGTTACTTATTTATCCATTTCTTGTTCCATAAATAGTCCTTTAAACATTACTGTGAACAGTTAGCTGTTAAACTCAGAAATAATCTGAATGTTGTTATTCTTTCTCTTCTCTATCGCTTCAGAAAAAGTTAGAATGTGCACTTATAGTGTGCTTCCAATCTTAAAATATATATTATATTAGAAAACCTACTGGCAGATATATTATATAATATTAATGAAATAAAAGGCCACTTAAGTGTACTTGTATTTGTTAATAATAACTAAAACAATGTGTGTTGCTTTTAACTTATTTTAACTGCATGGCTGTGCAATTCTTTCCATGTGAGACATACGTTTCAACTGATAAATATGAATAATTATCGTAGTGCTTAGATATCGCTGGAACTGTTTGAATTAGAAAATGAATGCCTGAATGATACTCTGGTCCCTAGATATGGCTGGAGCCCACAAGATAATACTTTAAATGTGCCAGGTGACCTTTGACCCTTCTTATTACACACAGTTGTACACACGAGTATGCAACAGCAAGACAGACACACCTTGTTGCTCTTTTTCTCCATCACTTGCTCCCACTGAGTCATGAGGGTGAGCCACTTGGACTCTCGATGTCTCACTAACTCGGGACATGGACCATCCCTGTCAAAAACACACACAATCAGCAACACTACACTCGCAGCACAGCAGCATACTTCTCTGCCACCATCACTGTGCGATCAGTGTGAACTTTCCACTGAGGCAGAAATAAAACACCTTTACCCTGCTTCCTAACTCACCCTCACTAATGCTCGTCCCCTTACCAGAGCAAAGCACGGGTGTCACAAGAGGCAAACACACAGAAAACAGGAAACCACACTCTGACAGGCTAGAAATCACCATGGCAACATGACAGGATGTTGAGAAGGAGAAAATGAGAGAAAGAGGTGCGGAAGGTAACGGTAATGTTTAATCATGAGTGATTGTTTAATCAAATTACCAACACTGGCAATACAAAATTAGCAGCGCCATGCAAAAATGATTTGACCGCTGATTATATATTTAATCAAACACACTTTACTCAAGTAGGGCTTACAGCAAACAAATACAGTCACTTAAATTAGGTTCCACCCAAACCCAGCACTGTGATGAACAGACATCAACACTGACCTGTCAGTTTCTCCGTTCCCTAGAATAAAGCCAAAGCGGTTCGTCTCCACAACCGTGACCTCCAGCCCAAGATTCCCCTCCTCATCTTTGCTATCGTCTGGTTGAGCAGACATCTGTGTTTGTGTGTACGAGAGAGAAATGCATTCAGAAACATGATGCCATGTTTGACAACGGATGCCAATCGCATTTCTGCTACCAAACAAGCGCAGTTTTAAAAGCAAATCCAGCTGCATGGCACAATATACGAGGCACTGCATGATGTGCTGATGTTTAGCCTGTAGTATGCATTGATTTGGAACTGAACCGTATTTAATAATGCACATTAAGCACAGAGTCATCATGAATGCACTAGAACAACTGAAAAACAGACAATTTGTGCGATAAAAGTCAATAAAGCAAAAGCTACCTTCACGCTTCTGCCAAACTTAAAGGTGCCGTTGTCCTCTGATGGGAGGGAAGAAAAAAAGACAGACTTCCGCTGTAAAGTCAGCTAGTGTGTGGTTGTGCATGTGTGTGTCTGTGTGTGTGTGTGTGTCTATTGATGGTAGGAAGAAAGGGCCTACTTTACAATGAAAATCAAATAGCCCAGTGATTTTTTGTGTTAACCGTTATAAGGAACTGAAAGTGCAGTTTCACTAGTGCCCTATGGTGATGACATACATCAGGTAGCGTCACATTAAACGAGAGAATACACTGAATATTTATGTGACTAAAGTGAAGGAGAATGAAAAGGGAAGCCTTCTGAGAATCTGTCTCTGGCTTTGTTTTAAAATATCACAGTGTTATTTTAGAAATACCTGAGCTACACTATGCAGATCAGAAAGGAAGGGTTTCATACAAAATTTAAAAACTTCCTCATTCGAGTGGGTTTTGTACATGAACATTTTCTGAATGGTGGTAAATGTGACTGCATCTTTATATTGGGAGAGCTAGTTATTTTCACAACAGCAACATTCAATTGCAATTATGTTGTGTGAGTAAAATAAAAAGTAAAGTTGTTACTTACCTGGTGACTTGTCCTATTAAAACAACACATTTTTTGTGTATTTCAAAATCAAAGTTTTTTTAAGTGGCTCGTAGGTGTAATATCTTGTAATAGCAGAGGGAGGAAACACTCCTCTTGGACCAGAGCAGCTTTAGAAAGCAGGGAGGTTAAGAGAGGAGCTCTGGGACTGAAGCAGCCTTGAACTCCAGATCTAGCTGAGGATATGACCGCAAACACTGGGACAACCTTTGCTGGAGCTTGTTTTCTGTTCTTTCCCTTCATCAGAGGGCTTTATGGACAGGACGAGCTTGAGAGAGAGCTGTGGGACGCTCTTGGTGACTCTATTATTAATAATATGAGTACTACTACACTATTTACAGCTCACATCCTCGCAACGGGCGCCTTCAAAGAGGATCCTCCTTCCCCAACTTCTAACCAACGGCAAACAGTAATGGCAGACATTACTGTTTTTTTTTTATTTTATAGTTAGGCCTATATTATTATTTAATAAAGTAATGTCCTGTAGTATGGCATGCCATACATTTTCAAAAACTATTTTAACGTTGTTTCTAATTATTATAATTTTACTTTTAATACTTTTTAATTGAGAAATACATTTATTTATATAATTTTTTTAAATTCAGTTGTCATTCTTCAAGTTGATTTTTGTGAACTGCAAAAAAGCGAAATGGTGTAAACCTAAAAAATGACAGAAATCGACTGCAGCTGCAGCAATATTACTTAAAACAACCTTCCTTTAGAGGTTATAACAGTAAACTCACCCTCGCTCCTGGAGATCTCGTCACAGTGAAGGACTCTTATCTGCTGAAGGATTGACTGGACTGTCCTGATCTTGAGGCTGGACATCCTGTGTTTACTGCTACAGGATCTACAGGGTCTACAGGAGCAGGGGCGGATCTAGAAAATTATTCATGGGGTGGCAAGGGGGTGGCATTAAAATTATGAGGGGTGGCAACACTGAAGCAAGCATACCTGCATGGTTTTTGTAGATTCAAGGAACGCCGTTGTTCTTCGGTGTATACACTAGAGTGCGCATTTTTACATTGTCCTATTAAAAATGAAATGAAGGCTGATTGTGATTGACTTGAACCTGATATCTGAATCTGAATTGGAAAGTCAGATAAATTATATGAGATAGTACGGTATATTTAACTTCTCTTTATTGAGTTCTAAGCATACCTATAGCGAGTTTAAGTCTATGCTAAGCTTTACAAAGCATGACAAACAATGCAGACTGCTTGGATACAAATTCTCAGTGGATCAAGACACAATTAATACAGTCAATACTTATAATTATATAATCTGTGGAAATCTTTGCTTCTATAATTATTGTAGCGTGGAGACTGCGTCATGGTTATTTTTAAAGTTTTTCTCTGGTTTAATGGAAAGGCAGATTTTTTTCTTCAAAACTATTGCAATGTTTGTTATGTTGTTTACAGTCGCGTCGCTCGCTCTCTCTGCCACGACGAAAAGAAATAAAAGCCCGCCCACACTGAAAGCTGATTGGCTAATTTTGCTTAGTAAGCCATTCAGGATGCTCTCTGTCTAGCACGCGCTATGAACAGGCACACACGCACAGTTCCATGCACGCACTGTCGATCTCTCTCTCTTTCACTCCGCCTTTTGCGCGCATTATAAGATACAAGATGCAGACATTAATGTCTCGCGTGCAAGTGCGTGCGGGCTTGGAGTAGATTCCGGGATATTTTGTACAATTTGCGGGCATCAGGGGGCCACTATCAATATACGAAATGTACTCATTCATTTGTATTTGTATAATGTGTTGCTGGTGAATGTAAATTATAAAGAGACTTGTTGATGTTCATTATGTGCCATCAGCTCCTGGATGGAGACACATCAGTGTCCTGCTCCTCCTGAGCTTTGGTGGGGAGAGAAACAACAGAACAGAGGCAAACCTCTGATCCCTGCTCTTGTTCTGCCTCTACTTCTCTCTTCTCTTCACAGACATCCGCAGGCGTCTCTTCAGGAGAGGAGCTCCGCCGTGTGGTCGCTGTCTCTCCACGAGATCTGTCCGAAAATCAGCACGATTAAACACTATCAACAACTGTAAACTCAAACACTGCTGATAACAGACTCCTTACTTGCCACAAAGTAAGCAGGTGAGTCTCGCGCGCTGTATAGCCTATTCTCCTGCGGCACGCTCTGAATTGCTCTGATATAAGAGATCAAATAGAGCTGAGACTGTGAGGATCATTCGTAGCTTAAATTCACATAAGGCGTGCATTTAAGCAAAAATGCATGAAACAGAGGACCAAAAAAGATTAAAACATACCTTAAAAGAATGTTTAATGACGAATGTTGTTTGTGTGTAAAACATTAGCCATTAAATGGTTGCCCATAACATACAGCACGTGTTCTAAATAAATTTATTATAAAACATACGTTGTCATATATGTTTGTAAGCTGTTTTATTTATTAAAATGTGTATTATAGGCCTACTATTTTATTGCACTTTGCTTATATTATTATTTTTCTATCATCGGAATGTGACAGTGGCCAAATTATGGGACCACCGTAATTTCGACAATTGCCAATTATCATTCATTCTCACATTTTATTGTGAAAGCCGTAATAGATTTACTTTAATTTTGCTGGACAAATATTCTACTTTATCTTTAATTTTGTTCATTTTGGTGAATTCTTTGCCTATCCATTGGTACATGATAGCCTACTCAAAAACAGCATTATTGCTAATTTAAAAAAAAAAACGAATTATTAAAATATAGAACATATTTAAAAAATAGTTTTTTTAATTTTTTCATCTTTCTTTCTTTTTGTCTTTTTTTTCACTAATCAGTGCATAAGATGTTGTAATAAAGTAAAATAAACAATATTTTACTAGGGCCACTTAGTTGGGGTATAAGAAGAAAAACAAATAAACCTGTGTTGTGTGTCACGAAGCACACCACGTGACCAATGGGCTCTTTTACAGCGCAAGTGCTGGAGAGATGCTGTAATCACTTATCAACCGACTGAAACATCCTGGTGAGTTCATTACTGTCAATATATACTTTCAACTAATCTGAATAGTTAATCAACGGAATTTTAAATTGTTTCTAATGCAGTTTACCATTAAACGACAGCTGGACTTGGGTTTAAAACTTTTGGGGTTTTAATAAGTAATGCTTAATTAGTTGATAGTAACTAAAAACAAATATACAACTGCTTGCTTTAGTTGGCATCTTTGCCTCAGGATAATTTTATCATATTAAATCAACAGTATAAACCACAGAGAGACAATCAAACTGTGTGTTATGTGTACAGAAAGCATTTGTAAAGCATTCATTACTTGTATGACACAAGTTGTTTCATAAGGTCTGACAGATTGGGAGAGGAGATTAGCAGCAGCAGGATTATGGCACAGATCTGTTCATTTGGCCTGAAGCCCGGCAGTTTCAAGTTCAATACAAGAGGTTTGCACCACTGACATAAAACTGCATTAATCATGAACATAAATATTTTTGTCTCTTTAGCCGATTAGGATGGAGGTGACACTGCGCATACTTTATTCCTCGTGCCGCACAAGTGAGTTTATTGATTAGTCTGTGCCGTGAGATTACTGGAGTTGCTATCAAGCAACAGTGGATGTTGATGCAGAAATGTTTTTTTTTTCCTTAAGGCACTTTCACAGCCAGACTTGGACCAGTCCGTCCCTTCAGTCTTACCGTCTATAGAGGAGGCTACAGTAAGATCATACACAGACCTACATTCTCACTCCCTGAACAGTGTCCTACAGTCTCCTTCTCTCGTCTCTCTGTAGAAAACGTGAATGCTGAGGAGTTGCCGATGGACATGAGGTCTGTCACAGACCGCGCAGCACAGACACTGCTGTGGACTGAACTCTTCAGAGGTGTCTGCTTGTTTACATTTTTTCCGTCTGTATTTATGGCACTTGTTTTGCATTTGGACCAACATTTGGACGTGCTGTTTGAATACATAATAATAATAATCTTAATAAAATGTAGTTGTTGTTATTATTCTTGTTATAAAAATAATCAGTATTATTATTTATGCCAAAACCTGCCATACAGAGACTGAATATAATAATAATAATTATTATTATGTTTTTATTGTATCATATCTTGTGTTATTATTACTATTATTATGTAGTGATAATAAATATTATTATTTATATTATGTTCTGTGTCAACTGCATGTTTAAACATTACTAACAATAATAAATATGTTTTTTATTATTGTTATTATAATTATATTCTGTCTGTTGCAGTTTTTTTCATGCATAATAATTATATAATACTTATATAATAATATTATTTTGTGAGTATGTTTATTTTATTATTTAATATTATTATATAATTATGTTATTATCATTATTATTATTATTATATTTCCCCTATTATTATTAATATATTCTGTCTGTTGCAGGTTTATCCATGAACAATAATAATTATTTTTTTTAAAGTATAAAAGTAGGCCTATATTATGATAATAATAATAATGCAATATTATTATTATTAATATTATTTATTTTATATTATTATTATTATATAATCATGCTATCATTTTTATTTAATTATTATTCTGTTTCTATTGCATGTTTATGCATAAAAAAAATATTTTAATTATAATAATTATTTTATTTTAGATTTTTCCCTATTATTATATTCTGTCTGTTGCAGGTTTAGCCATGAATGATAAAGATTATTAAACTACTGATATTAAGATGATAATAATACTGCACACAAAAAAAAAACAATGCACATTTTATTATTATTATTATATTTTTGTCTGTATTGCAGGTTTGGGCATGACCATGAGTTACTTCTTCAGAGAGCCAGCTACTATTAATTATCCATTTGAGAAAGGCCCTCTCTCTCCCCGTTTCCGAGGTGAACACGCACTGCGCCGGTATCCAAACGGAGAGGAGCGCTGTATCGCATGCAAACTGTGTGAGGCGGTGTGTCCTGCTCAGGTATATATACAGTAACAGAGTCATTTTAGTATCAACAAGGTTTTTATTTTAAATTTTGTTGTTTTGGATTGTCGTTTTTATCATATTTATTTCAGTTATAGTTATTTTAATACATTCTTGGCAACTACTGTAGCTGAAATAAAATGATTTATTTTACGTTTTTAGTTTCAGATATCATTTTATGTCAAGTGACACAAGTTGTGATGGTTTCAGTTGTAGCGAGTTCAGTGATTAGCTCTGCAGGATGTGTGTCAGCAGTGCTTTTGTCTCCTGCAGGCCATCACTATAGAAGCAGAGACCCGTGCAGACGGCAGCAGAAGAACAACCCGTTATGACATTGACATGACCAAATGCATCTACTGTGGATTCTGCCAGGAGGCCTGTCCCGTAGACGCGATCGTGGAGGTACATGACCACAGAGTAGACATTTAGTCTAAAACAGCTGAAGTTATACACTAGTCCCATTGATAATGTAATGTTTTCCCCTCTCTCTGTGCCAGGGCCCTAATTTTGAATACGCCACTGAGACTCATGAAGAGCTGCTGTATAATAAAGAGAAACTCTTGAATAATGGAGATCGATGGGAGGCTGAGATTGCTGCTAACATTCAGGCAGACTACCTCTACAGATAACAACCTGATAACAGCGAAACAAAGAAGAGAAAACATGATTTCAGAAGCTGACTGAATCATAACTAAAATGGCACTTTGTAAAAAGTATTAATATATTTGCTGTCTCAACGCACAAAGCAAGCACAACACACATTATAATGTTTATTCATCTGTATCTGTTAGCATTTAAACATACTCAGGGGCACATATTACGCACAAAATATGTGAATTCACATTTATTTAATCTCTGATAAAGTGATTTAATGACAAATAAAACAAGAAATATCTAATGTAATGTTAATGAATGGTGATAATTGAATTGTTTATGATTACAAATCTTGTTGGCTATGTTTACTTGTGCACATATTTGTTACACATATTTGTGCGATTTAATGATATAAATGAAACTAATTGTTGTGCATTTCTTGTCTTAAAATAATGATAATAATTAACTGTAATGATAGCTTGCATATTATATTATGTTATACATAAAAGGACCTTCTCTTATGTTATCTCAGAACTTAATCCAATTTGCATGCTACAGTTGTAGCCTACTTGTGTATCTTTTGTTTCACAGTTCCTATTTGTTCCCAAAACAATAGTGCATTGCAGAAATTAAATATTTACCAAGCAAACTTATCATATATGAGTGTCATATATTTGTTTATCCAGTGTATGTACAAATATGTAATCGATAAAACAGTATTTTAAAATATAAATTTAAAATAAAATATAATTTTGAAAAAAAAAATCAAATGTATTCTAATCACAAGAACTACTTTTTTTAGAATTATGTAACCCAGATTACATGCAGGATACGCAGCATGCGTGCGACCAGTCCAGGGTGTTTCGCGCGCTGTGACACCAGAGGGCGCGAGCGCCGCGCGGCACTGCTGCGTCACGTGGTTGGGCGGAAGCGTTTATGTGAGCCATGCTGAATCCCGCGCGGACGCAGCCATTTGCTCTCTTCCTCGATCGCTTCAGCACCGGTGAGTGCGGGACGCCGCTGCTCCGCGCATCGCGAGCGCCTTTCACACATACGCTGTGTTTCCCACCGACCTCAGAACACGCCCGAGAGCCGTCGTTAATTGTTAAAGTTGTCTAAAACCGCTCTGATCGCTTTTATTCGCCGCTGATGTGGAGTTATGAATGTTTGATCGTAGCTCGTCTCTGTCGCAGCGCCGCTTGAGTTGTCGGTAGCGCGCGACGCTGGCGGGAACGACGCACGCTTTGTTCGCCTCTTTGAGATTTTCTCGTTTTCCTAAATTTTCGCTCTCCTAAATGCGCCATGTATTGATTTCCGCCCTGATGGCCTGTTTGAGGCCTTTTATAAGCGGCTCCTGAAGCAGCGGCCTCGTGTGTTGGCGCGCATCCTTTTATTTAGACGCGGGAGTTGCTCGTTGGGGAACACAGTCGTCTGTTTTGAGTTTCATATGCTGTTTAACTTTCAAAACTAGTGAGAAAGTATTGTCGTAGATGAGTTTTGTGTAATTGTACTCGCATTTTGGGACTGGTGCGGCCTTTTGTGTGCTGTGACTAACCGTGTCCCGCCATCTCTCGCAGAGTGACTGCAGCACAAAGACCAACACACAGCAATGGCAGAGAACGAGCCACAAGTTCAGTTTAAGGTAAACAAACTTCAGCTTTTAAAGTGACGACAGGCTGGGGCAATTGATTAAAGGGTCTATTTACGTGTTTGCTTGTTAGCGCATTAATATTACTAACGTTAAACTGTTTGGAAATGAATTAGCAGATTTGTGCGCGATAACAACGCTAAGATAAGCGACTGAGAATATATACGTTAAGGAGAACATTCCTTACAGTTCTGCTATGTTTTTAAGTAGTGCGTTGTGACAAATTACATAATTTATCTTCCTAAAATAAGATGAGTGTTGTTTTTGCTCCTGCTAGTAATGCAGCTGAAACTAACGCATGCTAAATTCACAATTTTAATGATTTTATTGTGAGGCTATCGTGGCGCTGAGAGGAATTATAAACAAAGAATGTTTACAAACAAAGCGACCATTTAATACTTTGGAAACCTGATATTGAATCAGGTGCTCATTACAAAAAAAATGGGCCTGGTGGACTTCACAAATGTCCCTATTGGCATTATTACTTGTAATATGCAACAGACTTGATAATTTACAGCCTTAAGGTTTTTCTTTTAGTGAAAGCATTTTAAACAAATATTCTTTATGGAAGATGATTCTAATTTAAAACAAGAAAAACTATGTTGCTCATGATTTATGCTAAACAAGACGGCCATTAACACAGAAATCTAGATTGAAATCTGCTAATGACAGTTTTTCCAGTTATAAAGACATTACAATTATAATATAACTTCTTGTGACTGTTCACACCAGCCATTTAATAATGTTTACATAAAATCAAGACCATAAGTTTCATCATTCAGCTTCGCATAAAATAGATCAACCTTTTTAAATTATTTAAATCATTTGTTCATGCTATAGGATTTCAAATGCCAGGATTCTGTGTAGTTTGACAATGAATCTCACAAAACCGCATTCAATTAAAGCCTTAAATTGTTATTTAAAATGAATACGGTGTAGTATTAACCGGGTGTTTGGAGAAAAGTGTTGGTTACTCATGCAAACTGTCTTTCCCGTCCACAGCTGGTTCTGGTAGGGGATGGAGGTACGGGGAAAACCACCTTTGTGAAGAGACACTTGACTGGGGAGTTTGAAAAGAAATATGTTGGTGAGTTTTGTTTCATCTCGACGCAACTCTTCTAGAGGAATGTGTGGCTTTGGTGCGACAGAGTTATTGCAATGGGCCGGCTTTTTACATTTCTCTCTGTCCTCTTAGCCACGCTTGGAGTTGAGGTACATCCCCTGGTCTTCCACACTAACAGAGGAGCCATCAAATATAATGTATGGGACACAGCCGGACAAGAGAAGTTCGGAGGCCTGAGAGATGGATATTACATCCAGGGTATGCAGGTTTTATCGTATACGCTCTATACATTTCTACTGTCCAGCAGTGGTGTAACACATGCGTCTGTCTCGTTACAGCTCAGTGTGCAATCATCATGTTTGATGTAACTTCTCGAGTGACTTATAAAAATGTGCCCAACTGGCATCGTGACTTGGTGCGTGTGTGCGAGAACATTCCCATAGTGCTGTGCGGTAACAAAGTGGACATCAAGGACAGGAAGGTCAAGGCAAAGAGCATTGTGTTCCATCGCAAGAAGAACCTACAGGTACGTCTGTTTTCATGGGGTGAAATTGTGAATAATTCATGCACGTTTAATTATCATAACTGGATCTTCCGGTAAATCGTGAGGTTTCTCTCTGGTGATATTTATCTGCCTTCCCTTGTATCCAATCAACAGTCAATTCATAAAACCAAGTCCCCGCCTTGATTTTTTTTTTTTTTAAATAATCCATTAAACCGAGTCTGAATGTGCTTTATTGCTAGCTATGCTTGCACTTACAAGGAAAGAAGCTTGTAATAAAAAGAATATGCAAAATGGCAAAAACACAAAACATCATTGTATGGTACAATATGGAAATGTGACACTATTACATATTCAATGCAACTTCTAGTTTTCAGCTTGTAGACACTGACAGTAAGTGCAGGTGTAATTTTTATTCTGATAGCCCACTTTATACATTTATTAAGTTCACAACATGTGCTGGTAGACTATCTTCTAACACTTGATTCTGAATGGTCTACAAACTTACTAACTATAGAACTTGTTCTACTAACCCTGCACTAACTCTTGAGAGTTAGTAGACATGTAGTTGCAAATGAATGAGAATTAGTTGACATGGGAGTTACTTGTAGTTAGTAGAAGCGTACTATCAGAATAAAGGGCTGATATTAACTGTAAATGTAATGCTAAATGGACGTATCCTCTTCTCTCTTTCTCAGTACTATGACATCTCTGCTAAGAGTAATTATAACTTTGAGAAGCCCTTCCTGTGGCTCGCACGGAAGCTGATTGGCGACCCTAATCTGGAGTTCGTTGAGATGCCTGCTCTTGCACCACCTGAAATTGCTATGGATCCATCACTTGCTGCACAGTATGAGCACGACTTGAAAGTAAGTGCACCATCCAGACTATACCTCCTGCTGCTCCCAGAAGTCTTCCCGTTTCATCCGTGCTGATGTGTATTTGTCGTTTCTCTTCTAGGTGGCATCAGAAACAGCTCTCCCAGATGAAGATGACGACCTTTAACCTGTTAGCCTCTGACCTCCTTATGGCAATGTCACTGGGGTTTCCCGGTGACAGTTCCTCCCCCCGCCCCTTTTACTGTAAAACCCCAGTGCAGAATATTTTTATTTTTCAACTTTTGGTTTGTTTTTGTGTTTTGAATTTGAGTAAATTGTGTGGTTCATTTCATTGTAGACATGCTAACTGTTGCCATCAGACACACACACATGCAGACATGCCTACACTTTGACAAATCGCTCACTCGAAGGTGTGAGAGCAGGTTGAGTGTCCCAGTGCTTACTTCTCTATGTAAGACTCTAAGCACTTAGAGGAATTCTTGGAATAAAAACATTCTCAATATAATAATCCTTGCTTGGTCTTTTGGCTTTATTATATTTAGAACTATATATAAATGGAGGACAATAACTGTTGGAATGTTAAATTGTGATGGGTTACTTGTGAAACAAAGGATGAAAAAATTACCCTGTTTCCATTCAGTTTACATATAGTAAAAAAAAAACAATATTGAGTTTTTTTTTGTTGCAGGTCACTGTAGTAAATACGGTAGGGTGGTGTGCGTTTAATAGTGTGAACTGCTGGCGTCTCAAGCCATGAGAATAGAACAGCATGTACCTAGTCTAAAGGAATGATGTGGTTTTATATAAATATGGGTTGGGTATCTTACATGAACTGACTGTTCAGTGCAAGGCGAAATCTCAATGGTTCATACTGAAGTCAAACCTTTTTACTTGTTCTGTATGTTTTACTAGAGTTACTAGTATGTAAATGAATACTATGTACTGGGATGTTATGTCACTTTAAAATTAGTGAAGTAAATGGTCTACTCGGTTTGATAAAAGAGGGGCTTAACATTGTGAAAATGCAGTTAATATTCAATGAAGCAGAACAATCAATTGCACAAAAAAGCAATAGGCAACAGTGCAAAAAATGTGTTTTTACAGAATTAATACAAATATCTGCATTGCATTTATATTAGATTAGCTATATAACATCAAATATTGGCTTGTAATGTTAGGGTTAGTATATGTTCGTTCTGGTCATTTTGTATTTGGCTCGTAAATAGTCACATTCTGTAATAACATTAGGAAGTTGAATCAAGGGAAGTGGTTGCATACAGTTAAATCTTACTCTGAGATGCAACTGGCCAAAGTTTTGTCATGTTAAATAATTAATTTTCAGACATATGTAAAATACGATATGTATTTTAAGTGATATAACTATTATTTAGCATGTAATTTGTGTATGCCATGATGAACATTCAACACAGCCAAGACTTCAAAATCAGCTATAAAAGGTATCTTATATTTATGTTTTTCTTTAATTATAGTTACCCATCAAAACCTGCCTAAATCTCTTTTACCTCCCTCATTTACTGAATGTGGCCATAGTTTCTGTCAAAATACAGTAGGACTATTACTGTACAGTAATATGTAGCTGCACCTTTTCGTACTGATGATGATGATGATGACGTAGCGCAATTCCTTCGTACTGTGTAGTAATTCAGTGGTAACAGCAGAGGGCAGAAGACAGCTCAATCTCACTAGTCAGAGTCTCTGGGTTCACAAACTTTTAGAGGGAAGGGATTAGTGATCCCAATGATGATGGCTCTGAGTGCGCTTCCTTATCCGCTTAGTGTTGATAGAGAGAGCAGAGGGTTAATGAATGTCAGTACTCGTGGTTCATGTGTGGTGAAGTGGCCTATACTCATTGATCTTTAACTCCAATCGCTGTAAGTGTGTGTTTGTAAAAAAAAACGAAGGAAATAAAAATGTGTGTGTGTGGTGTGAAAAGCCCTTACATTGCTAGTTGCTAGTATATCACGTTAAATTTATATTGTGTTCTGTATTTATATTGTGTATTTAGTATATAATGAATACCTAGTATATACACTACCGTTCAAAAATGTGTGGGTTCAGTAAGATATTTAATGGTAAAGATGTTTCTTCTCCTCATCAAGGCTGCATTTATTAGATTAAAAATCCAGAAAGAAACTGTAATATTGTGAAAAATTATTTCAATTTAAAATAACAGTTTTCTGTGTGAATATATTTTAAAATGTAATTTATTCCTGTGATACAAAGCATCATTACTCCAGTCTTCAGTGACACTTTCAGACCTTTCAGAAATCATTCTAATACGCTGATTTATTACTAGAATGATCAATGTTGCAAACAGTTGTGCAGCCAAATATATTTTTTGGAACCAGTGATTTTTTCTCAGGATTCTTTGATGAATACAAGTAAAAAACAACATTTTTTTTTACCAAATATAAAACATTTTCTAAAATGTAAATCTATGCTGTGACTTTTTTGTTCATTTAATAGATCCTTTGTTAATAAAAATATTTGTTTCTTTCAAAGAAGAAAGAATAAAAATGTACTGATCCCAAACCTTTGAACAGTAGTGTAACAGTAAACTACTGTAACAGGAACATTATTATCCATTTTAAATTAATGCTTCTCTTTTTAATTTTTTAATGATCAAAGAATCCTAAAATAAACTATTAAGCAGCTCAACTGTTAATAAAACATCTCTGATAATACAACATCAGCATATTAGAATGATTTCTGAAAGGATCATGTGACACTGAAGACTGGAGTAATGATGCTGTGTATTTGTGATGTTCATTATCACAAATATTAGGAAATATTTATTCTAACATATATATATTAGGACATTGTTAATCAAAAATGATCAAGATGCCAAAATTCA
>JAUMHG010000013.1:1379770-1390512 GCA_032359395.1 Enteromius anoplus | reverse complement strand
CGTACGCACACTTCCAGGTTTGTCCGTACGCAATGTTTTAGTATTAATTCTACGCAAGTCTTTGTACATGAGGCCCCTGGTGTTTCATAATTGCCTGGCCTCACTGACCTTGCTGTTCTGCATGACCTCAGGTGTTTTGGCTGATCCCCCCCACACCTCAGAACCTGGAGCTCTATGAGAACTGGGTGCTGTCAGGGAAACAGGGTGACATCTTTCTCGGCGATAAAGTCACGATGTGCCAACGGATTGAACTCAAGCAAGGCTACACATTCATGATCCCCTCAGGTACACATGCTTACCATGATTAAACGCTTTAGGTAGGTCTCCCAGGTTTTCTCTGGCCAAAGCACTGTGTGTGTGTGTGTGTATAGGATGGATCCATGCAGTTTACACTCCAATGGATACTCTGGTGTTTGGGGGGAACTTTCTGCACAGCTTTAACATTCCCATGCAGCTCAACATCTACAACATTGAGGACCGCACACGGGTGAGCACTCGCTGTAACAAATGAAAAGTTGACTCCGCTTAAGATTTCAAGTCTACATGCAGCACAGCTTTTTTGAGTTGACTCAACTTTTGACCAGGTGTTCATTCAACCCAAGTCACTGAGTAAAGTCACATGACTTTTTTTCTGTTATCCATGCAGGTCCCTTCTAAGTTCCGCTACCCTTTTTACTTTGAGATGTGCTGGTATGTGTTGGAGCGTTACTTATACTGTCTGACCAACACATCACACCTCACACCTGAGTTCCAGAAGTACTCGCTGGGCATCGGTCAGTGCGCAAACCATAAATGTGTAAAAGGACAAATCAATACGACCGTAATTACATTGGCGCATCTGTGTTGTGCTTCACAGGACTGAAGAAGGAGGATGTGATTAAACAAGGAGGCTGCAATGGTGAAGAAGAAAATGTAGTGAAGGAGGAGTCGGAGGAAGAGGCAGCATCTCCTGCTCGTCCAGGGTTGAAAGTTCACATGACGCCCTTCGAGCTGGAAGGACTTTGGGAATTACTGCACAAATTGGAGGATTTGCCAGCACACAAGAAATGTGTTCCAGCAGGCATCAGAAACGCGCCGGCACTGCTCAGTGACATACGAGTGCGTAGATAACACCATGTGACCACATAAATATAGTAGTTTTATTTTTATTTTTTTTGGTAGCTCATTTGTCTATTTTTCTTTTTGTTCCAACAGAAACTGCTAGAGGAACATGCCAATGATATCCCCAAACTGTCTTACACTGGAAAACCAATCGTTAAATGGCCCAAAAGGGTAGGTCATACACTATGACCTGAGTCCATACAGCATGTACAGATGTAGTGAGCTGAAGAAAATGTGTCTGCTTCTCTCTAGCCCTCGTGGTATGAGCCGCCGCCGCCACCTCTGTCTCTGCTGTACCGCCCGCGCACTCCTGGCTCAGCCCCCATCCTGCCACCAGTTCCTCGGCCTGTGAAGCCGTCTTCCTCCATCTCGGCTCTGAGACGCAGACGTGTTCGCTGCAAACGCTGCGAGGCCTGTCTGCGCACCGAGTGCGGCGACTGCAACTACTGTAGGGACATGAGGAAGTTTGGGGGACCAGGCAGACTCAAGAAGAGCTGTGTTCTCCGTCAGTGTCTTGCAGTGAGTAACGGTGTTCAGTGTTAATGTCCTCATAGAAAAGATTTCAGTGTGTTGTCCATTATGTATGCTTCTTTTCAAAAGTGTGGGGTCTGTAAAATTATGTTATAATAATGTATTTAAAGAAATGTATACATGGGTCAAAGACGTCAAGACGTCCACATCAGAAGAAATTTACTAAAGTGATTATGTCCATAGAAAGCACATTAAATAAATATAAGTAAAAATACTTCTGAATGAACACAGTTTGACAATGTTGCGAGATAATGTCTGAAGGAAAGCATTCTCAACTGTGTTAAAATCAGGTCTGTACTATGTTAGAGAGTGTTGTATCTCACAGTTGGATTGTGTTTCTAGCCGGCACTACCTCTTACTGCAGTATGTGACATATGTAAGCAAGGCTATCAGGAATCTGAAGAATCTGAGTCCGTCCAAACGCTCATGGAATGCTCCGAATGTGCTCAGATCACTCATCCAGAATGTATAAAGGTACATGTATGTGTCTGTCACATCTTGTTAGTATAGCTGTTATATGTACCGTTACGTTAATAACACGTGTGTATTGCAGGTGCCCGGTGAGGGGATTATTAATAAGGACCTTCCTAGTTGCTGGCAATGTCCAAAATGTGTCCAGGGCAAGAAAACAGAGGTATGCTTTCAGCTTTTTTTTTTTTTTTAATGCAACAAGTCATCCTGTTTAATGCCTTCTCTTGACTCCGTTTTTAAAGGATGATTAGATCTGTAGACTGATTGTGTAATTTGTTGTCGTTTCCCTTGAAGTCTTCCAGTAGTAGTGAGGAGGAGACAGACAGCAGCATGTCCAACGGCAGTCGCCTCTCTGGTCCTCCGGGTAAGCGGGCATACAGAGAGGGGATCGGGGTGGGGGGTCTGCGTACAGGGCGCAGAGGTCACGCGCCCCTCTCCCCCTCCTCCCTGCCTCTGACCCGCTCCAGACGGCAGCCGCCCCCTTCCCAGAGACTCCTGCTGCAGAACAGAAGGAGAGCAGGAGCGCTGGAGTTACAGCTCAGGAAAAGGGTAAGTTTGCAAACAGGTGCGATTTTAATGTTGCTTTCCATTTGTTACATTTACATTGGTCGGACAATATG
This sequence comes from Enteromius anoplus, assembly GCA_032359395.1. NCBI lineage: Eukaryota > Metazoa > Chordata > Actinopteri > Cypriniformes > Cyprinidae > Enteromius > Enteromius anoplus. The sequence goes on along the minus strand of JAUMHG010000013.1, from coordinate 1,387,789 downwards.
TTTAACAAACGTTTATAATCAAAAGTTGAAGACCCCAAACCTTTGAATGGTAGTGTGAGCTTTTTTTAAACGTTAGAAAGAAGTTTATGCACATCAAGGCTGCATGCGTTTGATCAAAAACACTGTAAGTCAATTAAAAATTATTACAATATAAAATTTGCCTTTTTTTTTTGCATTTTTTGCAAATTTGCATTTGCCTTCTGTTTAATACATTTTAAGATGTAGTTTAATTATATGTTCAGCAACATTACACCAATCTTAAGTTCAGAAATAATTGTAAAATGCTGATTTGCTTCTCTAGGAGCAATTCTAGTTATTATATTTATATATATATAATATATATATATATGTATATGTACATGTATAAATGTGTGTGTGTGTGTGTATATGTACAGTAGTCAACATTCGAAGTGGATCAAAACTTTTCATCAAAGTTGTCCTAAAATCTTGTCTTAGGACAACTTTGATAAAAGGTTTTGATCCACTTTGAATGTTGACTACTGTAGATGTGTGTGTGTGTGTAATATAAGAAATGTAAAAAAAATAAATAAAAATCCTATTGTCTTTTGCAGATCAAATTAGAAAGAAACAAAATCATCCAGTCGGTGAGTGTTCTGAGCCTATAACATTTGCATCCCTCATCGCAGCGCATCTGTAATCCCGCTTTTACCATTCTCACATGCTCTCTCTGTCGCTCTCGGCTGCGCTTTCGCTCTCTCTATATCTGTCCATCTCTCAGCCCCGTCCGTCTGTCTCTCTTTCTCCAAAGCTCCTGCGTCAGCGGAGTCTGGAGAGAGGGGGCGTAGTCAGAGCGGGACCCGGGCGGAGCGTTTCCCGTGGCCGAGGGACATCCTCCTGTCGCGGAAGAGGGGTACGACTCCGAGGCGGTGGCCGAGGGGGAGGCCTGAGAGAACGAATGGAAATGGAGGTTGAAAGAGATGACTCCGTGGAGGAAGAACAGGAGGAGAGGAAAGAGAACGGACAGTACAATGGTAAAGAGAACCGTCCTCAGAGGCGAGGGGGTAAAGCTGGTGAAGATGAGAACGGGGAAAGTCATCAAAACGGAGAGAGTGAGGGGAGCAGTGAGGGAGGTGAGCCGACTCCCTCTGACACTTCTGTGGTGCTAAGCGATGATGTCAGAGGCCAGGGGTCCTGCGTCACGGTGACATTACAGCCATCGAGGGGTCGGCGCGACCCTAGTACCATTGTTCCAAAACTGGAAGCCAACTTGTCTTCTAGAAGCCTTCCGCAAAACCACAAAGCCCTGCATCGTCCCCCACTGCGAAACGGCACCCCTTGCTCAGACAGTCCTCATTCGCCTGCCAACAGGTTGCACGTAAACCAATCACATGCTCTTTCATCATCGCCGCACACTCTGACCAGAAGCGCATCCAAACACTCGCACATAGTGCGGAGACTGAGATCAAACTTCAAAGAGGCCCCTTACCGGCTCACGCGAGAGAGGATTGGGAATAAGACTCGATCGGAGAAGGCGAAAACCTCAGACTCTTGTTCCAGCTCCACCTTGCGGCGCCCAACAGAGAAGAACGGAGGGAACGAGCCGGGCTGGGAGAGAGAGGTTTGGGTGTCTGTGTTCCGCTACTTGACTCGGGCAGAGCTGTGCATTTGCATGGCTGTTTGCAAGAGTTGGTACAAATGGTGAGTACGCAATGACCACACTACAAGTTGGAACTTATTGTGTGTTGTTTATGTGAAAACACATTGTTTTCCACATACTGTACACCATTGTTTCTCCTCTCCTGAAATGGGTCGATTTGTACAAAGCTCATAGTTTTAAAAACCTCTTTTGGAAGCACACAAGTAGTTTCACTTTCACAACGACACGCGGTGCATCCAGCAATAGATCCGCCGCCTTTGTGTAAACATTTAGGTGGTGTTGTGAAAGAACGCCCCCACTTTGTGATGAGAGAGCAAAGAGTGGGGGGTGTGTGTTCTAAAATGGTGATCTGGTTATAGGGGCTGTGACAAGCGTTTATGGACGCGGATCAGTCTGAGCCGCTGCCGCTCTATAAGTCCTCAGGCCCTCACGGGCATCATCAAACGGCAGCCTGTCACACTGGACCTCTCCTGGGCCAACATCTCCAAAAACCAGCTCAGATGGCTCATCAACCGCCTGCCAGGTGCCTATACTCGCATCACCACTGCATATGTTTTAAACACTCTATATTTTATGGTATGACTCACAGGCAGCTCTCTCACAGGCCTTAAAGATCTGGTGCTATCAGGGTGTAATTGGGCATCGGTCTCGGCACTGAGCTCTCCAAGCTGTCCTTTACTGCGCTCTTTAGACCTGAGCTGGGCAGATGGCGTCAAAGATGCACAAATCAGGGAGCTGCTGAACCCACCAGGTAATCCGAAACAGCTCAACTGTTACTTAATTTTTTTTCTTTTTTTTTTTTTACATGAAACTTGTTGCTATATTGACACAAATTTTGATACTCTCTGGGATTTGGGTGATACTGATAATTAGACGTATTCAGCCGAGTGTGTGCCATGGCTGGTTTAGACCTGTGATGAACAGCTGACTGCCAAAGCTTGTCATTATGTGCAGTGGTCAGTTCACAGCAGTGTTGAAAATTTCCACTACAAGGCACTATTTTGTCCACTTAAGCTAATTTTAAAAGGACTTTTTACCTTGTTTTTAAATTACAACTTGACAACTTGAATGTCAGGGTATCATTTTAGAATACGTAACGCATGCGTAATTAGCACTAATTATTGGCTAATGTTCTAGTAATATGCATGTAAGTAAGCAACTAATGGGTGTAACCATAAAATAGTGTTACCAATGTAATTTTTAATTGCGAAATTACTTTAAGGAAACAAACTGAGGGTAAATGCATCTTTTTTTTTCTTTTTTTTTTTTGAGTAATTTGTTCATGCCATTAATTTCTCTCACTGATCCATTCGTTCATCTGATCCACTTTTATATTGATCTGTTCAGATTCACCAATGAAGCACCCCAGTGTTGCTTGTAAATGACACAAACGCTCAATAAAGTTTGTAATCTTTAAACATGTGCGAACTGCAATAATTGTAACCCCTTTTTAAAGCATATGTGTCCCTGCGTCCATAGGCAGTGACAACCGTTCCCAGATGAAGAACATGCAGTGCTTGTGGCTGTGCGGTCTGGAGGTGACCGAAGCCACTCTGAGGCTGATCCTCAGACACATGCCTCTTCTCACTCGTCTGGAGCTCTCTCATTGTCCCATCACCGATGGTGCTCTCAACCTCCTCAGCGCCGTGGGCTCCTCCACACGCAACACACTCACACACCTCAACTTAGCAGGTACGCAAACACACACCAACGCATTTACAGCTCTAAACCAAGGAGTCGGGCGTTAAACATGAATGAAAAAACTCTGTTTGATGTCCCCATAAGGTTGCAACCGCCTGACAGACCGGTGTCTGGTGTACCTGCGGCGCTTGTCCTGTCTCTCCGTACTGGACCTGCGTGGCTGCAAAGGGGTCTCGCGGCAGGCGTGCGAAAGCTTTATCTCCGAGCTGTCTGTCAATGCCCTTTACTGCCTATCAGATGACAAGCTCATCCAGAGGATATCGTAAAACCCACCCTCCTCAGGGAGAGAGACTTTGGGAATATTTGTGTGACTGAGAAGGAACGCAGAGTCTGTGTGTGTGTGTGTGAGTGTGAGTGTGAGATGAGTGAAATGGCTTCAGTAGGTCTGTAGGGAGGCTCTGTTTGACAGAGACCGGGGTTTCATGTATAGCGGCTTAGGAGGGAGGAGCTCGGGGCTTATCTATTAGGTCTGGGTGATGAGTATCCTTTTGTAGTTAATTATTTCCTTTTGTCCCGTGTACACACAAACACTGCAATTGGCAATCAGATCGGTTCTCTGGCCTGTTATGCCATGGGCTCTTCTATTAAAGAGATCAACAGGTGCTATTCCTTTACAGTTTGATTTTGTATTTCAGAGCAGTTTGTCTGCACTTAAAAACCTTCGCTTCTACTGTTGAACGATACTCTAATCTCTTGTCCAGATCCTGCCATTTTGACGCTGATCCATTCATCCTCCGTAGTGTGGAGGTTTGCATTGGAATTCTTTTTTTTCATTTTTTTTTTTCACTCATCCCCTAAATGTTGTTATTTTACCGGAGGAGTACCTTTTTGTTCTTAATTCCTCTCCCTCCTTAATACCTGAGAGTATAGAGATATATAAATATATAAACACCCTTGTGTAAATGTATTCCTCTCCTGTAGTACGCCAGAAAGAAATCTGTAGCATAATAATTATTTTCAGAGGCTTTTTTTTTTTTTTCTCTCTTTTTCAAGAAAATAAAAATGATACAAATGTGAGCTTGAATTGATTTGAGTTAATTGGAGATGCTGTTTTACTGAAAACGTCTACAATATGTTCTTACTTTGGTTAGCTTTGATGACTTACAACACTGAATATAAATCAATGTGTAATGCCTATTAGGACCTGGCTGCCCTATGCAGCCCTATAATGCACATCATTTATTTTTCATCAATAGGTAAATAGATAATGTTTTTTACTGCCTAGGGTAAAAACCTGATTTCAGAAGACACTGCTCTGGTGGGTTTCTGAACTCTATATATCCTAGTCTGATCTCGAAATAGTTTATAAATTAAGCAAAATGCTATTCCGATTCTGTCTGGTTTTAAATGAGTTTGTACAATCAGGATACAATGCTGTCTGATCTCAGATGAGTGTATAAATTAAGCACATGATCCGGTCTGATCCAGGAATGTGCTTCTGATGCTGTGGTCTGATTTCAGATAACTTTTAACTTTAACTGTTGCTCTATGATCTCAGTTGAGTTCTGTCTGATCTCACAAGGATTACTAAACTTCATTTAGTACAACCTGTCAGTCCTAAAGTGGTTTTTATACATTTAAAACTTAATGATCTGGTTTCAAATGTCTAAATGTTCAAAAATCCATTTTGATTCTGTCTGGTCTTAACCCCTTAACTGTCACCCCCATTTTCGGGAAAACACATGAAAAAGTACTATACAAGCTTAAAAAGATGTAATTCAGGACATATATTAAAAAAAAAATGTAGGTGTCCCGTATTCGGAACGGTGACAGTTAAGGGGTTAAATGAGTTTATACATTCAATAGACAGTGCCATCCAGTCTCCATCTAATAGAGTATAAATTTACCAAATGATCATGTCTGATCTCAAATAGGCTTCCTACACCTGTCTTTACTCTCGGATCAACTTGGTTTCAGATGCTATTTGATCTCAGACGAGTTAATGAATTCAGCTCGAGATGTTTTCTGATCTCATAAATTGCATTCATGATGCTGTCTGGTTTCAGCTCATTAGAATACAATAGCCTACTGTCTGATCTCAGAATTGATATCTGTCTGATATCAAAGCTTTATGAGTTCACATCCCTTTCTGGTGTTATTTGATTTTGGTTAAGTATCTGGTTCTGATGCAAAGGTCTTGAATGCTGTTTGATTATACTATTATTTTAGCATGTTGCTCTATGACCACAGATAAAGTCTATATATTGTCTGATCTCAGAAGGGTTTCTAAATGAAGCACATCTCGACCTAATGCAGTAAAATAAATAAATTCAGCAACATGCCTTGCTGATTCTGTCTTAATATATTAGCCTATGTTAATGTGTGTATATATACATATATATATATATAGAACCAAATGCTGTCTGATCTTAAATGAGTATAAATTCAGCACATGATCCTGTCGGATCTCATCTCAGAAGGATTCCCCTGTTTGATGTGATTTGATATCAGATCCTTTTTTTTTCCTGATGTTGTTCAGTTTAGCAATTCTGCATGATGCGGTTTCATCTCAGATTTATTCATAAATTGAAGTCATGCACACTAAATCTTTTAGATAGCTAAACGCAACACGATGCTATCTGATCTCAGTTGAGTTTATAAACTCTGTGTCTGATCTCAGAAGGGTTTATGAATTTACCCCATCTATCTGACTTTGATCTTCTATATTTTCTCTTGATGTGGTCTGACCTCAGGTTTTAAAATTGTGCCATTATCGGCGTTATGATGCGGTCTCAAGTTGATCTCTCATTTATTGATATATTATAGATGCTGCTGTCTGATGCATTTCTGATTCTATTTGATCTCAGATCAGTTTACGAGTTTATAAATTCAGCTCAAGATGCTTTCTGCTCTCAAGAGTATGAATTGTGTTGTTGATGCTGTAGATTACCAGAACACAATAATGTCTGATATCAGTGTTTTAATTCACATGATCCTGTCTGATCTCAAATGTTAACGAATTCACATCCATGTCAGATAAATAAGTCTTGGATGGTCTTAAGCTTAAAAATTCAGCATGATGCTGTTTCATCTCAGATTCATGTGAAATGCATTTTTAAATAACCATGCAAAGTGATGCTTTCTTATCTCAGTTGAGTTTATAAATTGTGTCTGATCTCAGAAGGGTTTATGAATTTACCACATTATTATTATTATTATTTACGTAGTCTGACTTCAGGTTTATCTCAGATGCATTTATAAATCGCGGTTACTTGAAGTTTTTGAATACAGCATGTGATCTGATCTGAGTTTATATATTCTATACATGCTGGTGTCAGGTGAGCGGAGCCAAGACTGCATCCGATGCATTCCTCACATCAACATGGATGGAAATTAGGCCTCTGTTCGCTTTCAGCAGTGGTTTGCCCACCGGTTCAGCACAGCCCGGTCGGAATGTAATGGAAAGCAGTCCTTCTCCCCGTCAGAGGATAGTGAGAACATCATGTGTCAGCGAGCTCCAGCAGTACTAGCCTGATGATGATGAGGAGGAGGAGGAGGAGGAGGATGCTGGGAAGCTATCTGCTAACGCAAGGTTGCTTTACTGCAAATAAACCTCTAACTCATCCGTGCTCGCGATTTTACCTCTTTTAACGGAACACCTCTCAATTTTACCGATCTACTTTCTGGGGGTTTTTTAGCCTCGAAGAGGATATTTTATAGAGATTTGCAGAAATTTGACTTAGCTTCGCTAGCTAAGCAGCTGTTCTCTTGACTGTCAGTGGATATTTTCAGCAAACGGGGGGATTTACTGCAAAACAGACCGGTAACGAGTGTAAACGAGACATCTGGAGTCCGGAGGGAATGTATTCAGTGAGCACATTAATCGACATGTTTTATCAAATGAACTATCCGTGAATAAACGCTTGTGTATCTGTTTAGATGCAAAGGTGGCCGCAACCCAACAAACATTTCCTGTTCGACGACCGAAAATAAAACGTAACTACGTCGGATAAAATATAAACATCGGGAAACTTGAATTCAGTATCGTTGAAATGGCTGAAGAGGCGTTTCCTTTGCATTATCTGGTGTGGAACAATCAGTTTCAAGAACTGGACCGAGAGCTTCAGAAAAAGGAGGTACGTGGAGTGGTTTAAGCTGTTTGATATGTTCATTAGCACCTTTCCTCGTTAAAGCCGTGTGTTGCGTGTGTTGCAGCATGACGTGGAGCGGCTGGATCCGCGCGGGCGCACGGCGCTCGAGCTGTCGGTGTGTCTCGGGCATCTGGAGTCCACGCGCGTGCTTCTGAGACACAACGCGGATCCCACACACAGCAACACACAGGGCTGGACAGGTACAGCAGCAACCCTGACATCTTTTACCCATGCACTTCCCAGACCTGTGTGACTTTCAAGAGATGGCCTTTCATTATGTTCAAAATCACCAAATATTTATATTTAATTTTAAAACAGCAATTTATTTAACAGCAATTTTTTCTTTCATTTTTTACTCCGTAAATTGTAAATATTCTTAACTTATATATATTTAAAGGAGCATAACTGTTTCCAGCATTGATAATAAATAAGCATATTATAATAATTTGTGAACATGGACTAATAGCAATAGCCAAAAATACACTGTAGTCTTTTATGCCAAGGTTGCCAACATTCATTTGGATAAATTAAATAAATATCATGTTCCGTGAAGATATTTATACATTTCCTACCATAAATATATCAAAAAGTTATTTTAAATTGGTAATA
>JAUMHG010000013.1:1346994-1359482 GCA_032359395.1 Enteromius anoplus | reverse complement strand
ATATATAACAGTGTCAAAAAAACAACTGCAGTATGATTGAGAATAATTGTAATATTTGTATTTTTTTATGAAAACAAAAAAATAGTGAATAATGTGTCTACAAATGAACTCTTCGTGTGTGTGTGTATATAAAATGGCGCAACATTAAATCTGCAAGTATAGTGTTAACATCAGTCAGTCCAGCATTATATATGATCATGAAGTAGTATTTAATGGTGCATATTAGTAATTTTAACTGAACCTAGGCCTGGTGATGCCTTTTTTGGTCATTTAGTGTTGCTGTAAAAAATGGGGAAAAAACCTAACAATACTGATAAGGTGAGGATGATTATATGAATTTTGCTAATAAGAACAATATAAAACTAAGAATTAACGAGCTGCTGGATTCGTGAACATTAAACAGGTTTGCTCAAACTGATTTGCTGAAGTCAAAACGGTGATATTATTAGGTAAGCACCGGCCAATGAGATTATAGCTTGTGCATTAGTTCCTCCTGCTACTGGAGAACCCAGCAGGATCTCCATTATTTTGACAGGAAAAATTTTAGTTTATATGTAGCGCGTGCGTCTATTCTGCATTGTATGCAAGACTCGATCTGACTCTTTGAGTGTGTGTGTGAGACACAGTGACAGCGAGTCATGTTCCTTCACACTGCAGTTTACAATACGTCAAACACAGGTAAACCACAAATCCATTCAGATAGCCCAGATCGCTTTGATTTACTCCCGATGTAAGGGGTTGCTGTTCGTATCATCATCATCATCATCCCCTTATGTTTTACGCGAGCGTCGTTTTAGCAGAAATAGGCTTTGGGATTTGTGAGTTCTTGCATGAATGGTTCAACACCCGTTTCCACACTGCTATTCTTAGACGGATGTGATAATGAGATCATAATTATATGATGAGCAAAATCTCACACCCCTTTGTGTGATATTTCTGGTACATGCCGCCTCATTGCATCTCTTAAAAAGGGCAGTTTCGGCGATGCCCTCGCAGAATTTTGCTGTTTGCTGCACTTGTTTATGTAATGCAGTTTAATGATCGTGGTGCACAGAACATCCTGATGCATGATGGAAATCTGATGGCACCGATCAATTAAGTTCTCCTATTGCACCCATTCGTGTCTCGTCGTAGTCATAGGTTTGGGAAATTTAGTCCCAGGCTGTATTTGTTTTTGCATTTGCTCAGAAATGTCCTTCCTGTAGTTGTTCAGTGTTTTTGCCCCGACAGGCAGAAGTTCCTCATTGTCTTTTTACCCTGCCGATTTAAAAGAATGTGCAACTATTAACAAAAACGCCATGAATGCATTTTTTTTTTTTTTTTGCAGTCAGTTGTGACTGTGTGTGTGCTAAAACACTAGCTTTCACATACTGTGAAGTCCTTGTCACGTGCCATATATGCAGTGAATACAGTGCTGCTTTGTGAGAAGGATATGTTAAAAATATATTTTCCTATGTTGCCAACTAACTATTTTGCTCTTTAGCCTGTCTGCATCTGTTTACAATAGATATGTGCTTTTAAATGTGCAGAGATGCATTGGTTCTTTACAGGCATGTTCAAATCGACATGTCCTCAAAATGGATCACTATATACTCTATCGAACATGCTTCTTAGAGGTGTATGGAAGGTGACTGCACCCCGTTTAGTATGGTTTTTAAATAACCAATCTTCCATGTTCTTTAGCTGCAGTTTATTGCACCAAAGTTGCCTCAAAACACAATCGAGCCGTTTTGCTTTAAATTGGAGATTACAGTTATTAGAATATGTAGTAGTTATTCTGAATAGCTTTCAGGTCTTGATGGTGGTTCTTTATGTTAGTGATGAACGGAGATGTGCACAATACACTAGATATGGTGTAATAGAGTAGAATAGAATGCATGGCTTCCAAATGTTGAAGTTTGCATGTCATCTTATAGAAAGAGGTCACAAAAGCAGATACGGAATTCTCTTTGTAATGTTTTTTTTTTTTTTGTTGCCCTTTTCAATGAAAAGTCACCCTTATTGCTATATTACATTTAAAGCTCTCTCTATCTGACGTGTTAGACCAGAAGTGGGTAGTGATGGTTTAGTAGTTGGATGAAGACAAAGATAATTTGGCCTCCAGTCTGCTGAATGTAGGTCATTATGAGTCATGTGAAGACTCCCTGCCCCCTTTCCTCATCTCCTTCCCTCCTTCTGTCCCCTGCTCACACTTTCGTTTGTCAGGTTGGGGGGGTTGGGGTGGACCCTGCAGTTATTAGGAGCTGTTGTCTTGCCTCATGGTAAATAATGGACGTAAAACAAATTCCTGGAATTTGAGGAAATTCAAAATATTATGAAATAGTTTGGCGTCAATTGATACAGCCTTTGGTGGATGTAAGTCATTTGTTTAATAGCAGTGCTTGTAGTCTTGGTTTTGACTCATAATGAGTTAGGATGTTTCTATAGGATAGTTATCGGATGCAGTTTAACTGTCGGCCATTGCAAAGAGGAAACGGAAAGGCCCTGAAAATCAGTCAACTGTGATCATATGTACCACCTAATCTGGTTTAATCAACCTTGAAGTGAATCTTGGTTGCAGATGCTGCTGCTGTTTATTAGCAGGAGTAGCATCCAAAAGCCGGGGGGGGGGGTTAAAATGTTGTCTTATAAGCCGGGTTTCCATGCAAAATTGCGATTTTTAAATAATTAAATAAATTGACACATCGCATAAAAGTCACTTCTTTTTAAACTGGCACTATATATCACAAAGAAAAGTAGGAGAAGCCACTGAATGTGATTATTTTCATAGATGTGACCCTGGACCAAAAAAACAGTCATAGGATCAGTTTGTACGCAATTATGAATCTGTTTTGTTAGGATCGGGGCGACATTTGGCTAAAATACAATTTATTTAATAAATGCTGAGAAAATATAATTTAAAGATGTCCAAATGAAGTTCTTGGTAGTGCATTATTATTATTTAAACATTAGTTTTTGATATTTTAGAGTAACAGGAAATTATATGTCCTAATGATTTTTGTCATGAAATGAAAATCAATTTTGACCCATTCAATGTATTTTTATTTTTTTTGCTATAAATATACCCCAGTGACTTCAAGAATGGGTTTTGTGCTCCAGGGTCACTAATAAAGTACTTGTGCCTCAGAGCAAGCAGATGAACAAAATAAATACAGTCATTGTTTTCAGAGGTGGATGCCTGCTGTTTGGGAATGCAGTCATGCAATATTTCTGGGAGGCAATTATACAGAAATACTTTGACAGGCTTCGCTCGGGCATTTTAAAATGACCGTAGCGTTTCAGATAGAACAAGATCAGTCCGCTGGTTAGTCGGCGTCATGCAAAATCACATTTTTTGATACGCATAGAGGATTTTACTCTGCAAGTGCATTTCTAGCTCCAGATTTTCTCCTAAGGTTTGCAAATTAAAAGAAATTTGTGTTTTTTATGTTACTCATTTATAACTTTAGCCTTTCTAAAAACTGGGTGATGCAAAAAAAAAAAAAGATGGATTTGGCCATTAGTGTTATAAACACACGTCTGTTTCATTCATACTGAACACCAGAGGGCATCATCACACAGAAAATCCACATGTATGCAGTCACAGAAGAAGCAGTGCTTGGCTGTCAGCGGAGCTATCACTGTAACGGAGTAAACAGAAGATATAAACGCTTTGAATGATAAAACACTCGACTGCAACAATGTATAGTTCATCTGTGTAATTCAAGCTATCCCTGGTTTTATAATAAAGTATGTAATCTATTGCTAAAAACCAACTTTTTACTGGTGTTGTGGAGTAAGCAGGTTTCGGTACCCAACCCTGTGTAATGATTAATAAGGTTATTTTGGGTGTCTTGCAGGCATTCGACCACCCATCCTCAATGGCCCCATGCACCCTCGTCCTCTGGTGGCGCTGCTGGACGGCCGGGACTGTACGGTGGAGATGCCCATCCTGAAGGACGTGGCCACCGTGGCCTTCTGTGACGCCCAGTCCACCCAGGAGATCCACGAGAAGGTAAAGTCACAGCTCGGAGGCCATATCTTAGAGCTGCACATGTTTCATAGACTGTAACTATAGGTTTCATGCTGCTGCAGGTCTTAAATGAGGCTGTTGCAGCTTTGCTCTACCACACCATCACGCTCTCACGAGACGACCTGGACAAGTTCAAAGGGCTTCGGGTCATCGTGAGGATTGGCAGTGGGTTTGACAACGTTGATATTAAAGCTGCTGCAGAGCTGGGTGAGTTTTGTTCGTATGTCGTGGAATGGTATTGGTGAGTTTCCCTGGTTTACGCCGGCTCTTTGTGTTATGCAGGTATAGCAGTGTGTAACGTGCCAGCCGCGTCTGTGGAGGAGACGGCAGACACCGCCATGTGTCTGATTCTGAATCTGTACCGCCGCGTCACCTGGATGCACCAGGCTCTTCGCGAAGGCACCCGTGCCTCCAGTGTGGAGCAGATCCGGGAGGTGGCCGGTGGCGCGGCACGTATTCGAGGGGAAACGCTGGGCATTATTGGACTGGGTGAGTCCTGACGGGTTGAGTCCTGATGGCAAATGTAACTTCTATACCTAGAATATAAGTTTGACTACTAAATATAAAACATGACGCACTGCGCCTAATTTTAAATAAAGGTTTATGCTTAAGCAAGACACTACAGGCAAAAAGTTTCTTTTTTCTTTTTTTTCATGCACTGGTCAGTTTTGAAAGTAATTAGTAAATAATAAAAAAATATTTATGTATATAAAATACATGCATAATACATATACATGCATGTATGTTTTTAAGAACATTTTATCTATTTATTTTTTTAAAGCCCTGTTCACCTGGGGTGTTTGTTTTTAAAGTAAATCGTCTTTTATGAACCTTTAGTCGTCGTGGTGCAAACTGAGACTAAGAGAGTTTTTTATGATGGCTGTTTTCAGGACGTATTGGCCAAGCAGTTGCTCTGAGGGCGAAGGCCTTTGGGTTTGGGGTGATTTTCTATGACCCGTACCTGCCGGATGGGGTGGAGCGATCACTAGGGCTCCAGCGCATGGCCACACTACAGGACCTGCTCATCCACTCAGACTGTGTGTCGCTACACTGCAGCCTCAACGAGCACAACCATCACCTCATCAACGACTTCACCATCAAACAGGTACAGAAAACGGCACTATCAGGGCCTGTTCTCTGACTGCTTCTGGTATGAGCCTGGGTCTGTTTGACATCACACTTGGATTCATCTTGTTCAAGTGAAAGCTGTTTTTGTTTGTTTGTTTGTTATGACACAACTGTACCGCACCCATTGCTGGATTATGGTTTATGTGGACTCACAGTCGGTGTGATGGCAATCTGGCCTGATTTTCAAAAGTAAACTACCCATGCCATGTGCATTAGACATTTTATTATTCTGCACATGCTGTTTCAATACAACACTCAAAAGGGAGCAAAGATGACAAGAAGGGTTGCAGAGTGTAGCTGCAGGTGCTGCTAGATAGATCACATTTCATACTTATCTATACGTTTTGAGTAAACTCAAAGAGAATATGGAGAAATATTTGCTTTTCCAGAGTTTTGGCCCTATTTGTTGTTTTAATAAAAACCTATACATCTAATGAAGTGTTTAATGGCAGATGTTTAGTGGTTGTGAAATGAATTCAAAGTGCCCTTTAATTATGCATAATGCAGGTTCTAAGCATTTAGGGTTTCTTCTCATAATATGTTTAGCACTGTATTGCATAGCCCTAAGAACATTTGCAAAAGGAAAAATAACTAGACTTTTGTGCACACAAGAAACCATTAAACTTAGAATATAGGACAATGCATACTGAGCCATTTATTGGGAATCAGGCCATCTCATGTCATGGTTTCCCCGCCACAGAGGATGTTAAATTGTACGTTAGTCCTTGATATCAGAGGTACTACTATAAATTCATGTGCATCCAAGCTCTTGTTTATACGTAATAAGATGGCAGTGATGCAGGTTATATTAAACTAGAAAATATGCGCACCTGAGTAGTTTCTCCAGGGCACAAAAAAGTTCCTGTGTGCATGCTGTTTTTAGTTTTTTAGTTTTTTTTAATTGCTCATGCAACCTTTTTGCCCCACAGAATGAACAAAATTAAGCATGGCTTGTTAATTGGTTGACTTAAATTTGCATTATCTCAACTTGTCTTATCTTAAATGTAACCGCTCCCATCTGTTCAGCCTAATTTATTACATACCTTCCTATCAGAGTTCATGTGAGTTGATGCCATTTAGCGATTAAGCTGCGATACTATGAGAAATGTTGAAGGTGTCTGAATACATGTTGGTTTTGAATGTGAAAAATGCATAGGAACCCTGTTTGGAAAAAGTTTTTAATGTTCGTCATTGCTTTTGTTGGTAGATGCGTCAGGGCGCCTTCCTCGTGAACACGGCGCGTGGCGGTCTGGTGGATGAGAAGGCTCTGGCCCAGGCTCTGAAAGAGGGCAGAATACGGGGAGCAGCCCTGGACGTCCACGAGACAGAGCCCTTCAGGTGAGGGACACACGTTTACTGTTTGCTTTCATAATTCTGACGTTTTACTGGTACGCTAATTTTCAGTTTCACTACACTACTCTGAAATCATTTTCTAATCCATGTTCAACAGTTTGGCTGTCACAGCCCTCACGCTGGAGGTTTTTTTTTTTTCCTATCCTTTCCAATTCCATTTTCTTCACCAGTTTCTCTCAGGGCCCGCTGAAGGATGCCCCAAATCTTATCTGTACCCCACACACATCCTGGTACAGTGAACAGGCCTCCATTGAGGCCAGAGAGGAGGCGGCGCGGGAGGTGCGCAGAGCCATCACAGGTCAGAAAACACTAGATGTTGTTCATTATCAGCTTGTGCCTGCTGTGAATAAGTTTGGTTTCCTTAGTTTCGTGTTCGCGCTATAAAAAGTGTTGCCAAGCATGCCAGAGTAGTACAAAACATTGAAGTATTCATGTGCCATTCTCATTGATCTGCAGCAAGTTTTTGCATAGACGATGACACTGCTCTCTCTTGTGTCCATGCAGGTCGTATCCCAGACAGTCTGAAGAACTGCGTGAATAAGGAGTATTTGATGGCAGCCTCTCAGTGGCCATCTATGGAGGCCACCACCGTTCACTCTGAACTTAACGGAGCTGCAGCCTATAGGTAGCTACACCTGCCATTAATGCTTTCACTAGGGCTGGGAAAATAAATTGCGAATGATTCTGCATCGCTTCTGAGACTTTCCGAGATGCATCGATTCCTTCTCGAGTCGATTCCGAGCTTACTTTTGAACAGCAGAGGGCACTGCATGCTTTAGAAGCGGCCGTACGCTGCCTGTCTGGAAATCCTTACACGCACTCGAACATTCATAAAATCGGGAAAGGTTGAAACGAACGACAGTGGGCTGTGTCCATTAATCTGCATCATGAAAGCATTCTGAGCCAAAAGGAAATTACGTGACTCAACCGAATGTACAAGGGTCCTTCGGCTTCTTCATGAGCATTTTGGCTCATTTCAGTTCAGTCAGAGCTGTCCTACAGTAAAGTTCAAAATACATATAAAATAAAAAACATAACTGTGTGTTGAGACAAAACGATATGCCCAGGAACACACATTAGATTCGTAAGACCACAAATGCCTGTTAAATATGTCCAAAACAACTTGTATCTCATGTTTAATCAATACAGAGACATCAGAGCCAGTGGCAAATGTCAGAAGGGCTAGCCGAGCTAAGGCAGATAGATGCGCGCTGAGAGCCCTGTGATCGCCTGGAGCTCTGAAATCATGAGTTTTAAACTGAAGAACTTGATTTTATGACAATAGGACGGTAATATTTTGTAGGGAATGGCGTTTTAAAATACACTTTCTTTTTTTGTGTTTGCACACTGATGTAAATAAGCCCAACGCAGTCATGGACAGCAGAGCAGAACAAGTAAAAGGATTCAATTCAATTTTCAATTCAAGTTTATGTGTATAGCACTTTTCAGGATACATATCATTGCAAAGCAGCTTTACACCAAAGTAATGTTTTACAGTATATTTAGTAGTAGCTTGTACATGTACATACGGCATAGATGAGTGAGGTAAAGATCAATTAATGTAAAAGTGTAACAACATAACTGCGTACCGCCCTGTTTGAGTGTACAGATAAAAGGGAGAGCGCCATCTGCTGATAAAATCTTGACTCAGAATCGATTCCAGAGAATCGCGATGCATTCAGAAGATCTCAGAAACGACCCACAAATCGATTCTGCATTGATTTATCGTCGCAGCCCTAGCTTTTACTGTAGCTGAGCGTGTTTGAGAGAGTGAAAACGTGTCTCCTGTCGTAGGTTCCCAGCGGGGCTGATTGGCGTAGCAGCGGGCGGGCTGCCTGGAGCCGGGGCAGGCGTGGAGGGCATTGTGGCTGGATCTCTGCCCCTGGCCCACGGCATCGCCCCGGTCTCACACCCGCCTCATACCCCCTCGCCCGGGCAGCCCTCCAAGGCCGAGGCGGACAGAGACATCCCTTCCGACCAATAGCATCCCAGCACATTCCATCTTTGCCCTGATCGATGCCCTTTCACCTCACCCGGGGGGCGGGAGGGGGACTGACGCCCCTGCTTTCGATGTGACCTCTGGTCACCCCAGTCCAAAAGAACACGTGTACAAACCCAGGAGTGAAACCCTGTCCCCCGAAAGTACCCCTCATTTCCACTCGCTGTCTCCTCTGTTGTTCACTTTGGCAGAAAGCAATAACTTCTCTCAAGGATTCAATAATTGGGTTGATACACACACTATTTCTAAGCTACGAAATCCCAGTTCCTTTGCTCTGTGTCTACTCTGGACTAGTTGGAGTTTGTTTTCCGAGTAGTGTTTCTTACATTTCTGTTTTTTTCTTATCTGTTTTAACAGCGTGGAAATAAACGCATGGACCTTGTTTTCTCTCCTTCGTCCCCCTGCCCATCCTCCTCCTCCTCGCATACATTTTGTAAAACCTTCTCAACCTGTCCCATCTTAGCAAATGTTTGATCATCAAAACAAAGCAACAGCTGGCTAGCGTCAGCAGCCATCAGCGATTATTTCACAGCTGGTGTTCAATAACTGAGATCAAGGCTAATGGTTGTGGCCCGTGGCTAAGAGTAACAGTCCATGGGAAGAGCTCAGACGTTTGGCGTTCCTCTCGCTCTCTCTTCATGTGGAAGGCATCTTCTAGATTTATCCATCCTCTCCCTCTCTCTCTTTATTTTCGCATGTTGGGGGGCCTTGGTCATGTGCTCCACTTTAAGTCACAAGATTTACAGCGTCCGCAATGCCTGAGATCTGCATAACTGTGTCATCGAAAACGCATACGTGAGATTCCATCGTCTCGTGATGGCCGACTAGGTTTTTTTTTGTGCGTTGCTTGTGAACAATGATGATGGGAGATTGCTCATAGGCAGCCATTCTCATAAATGGAAAATTTAAAAACAAAGCCATATTCATAGTGTTTAACATTGCTAACTTAAGACAGATCTGCAAAGATTTGACACCCTTAACAAAACAAAAAATCCGATGCTCTTTTTACAATTCTCATACTGAGATCCATAATAGCGGAGCTGATAACATTGGCACCTTTTTGAGTATAAAGAATATTTGCCTTGTTTTCCATATCTTCTCCCTGTCCTGGATTTATCTCTTGCTGTACTTCCTCTTTGTGCCTCCTTTTTCCAATTAGGCCTTCTCTTTGTGACGCGGCAAGGCACGCTTGTCCTCCATCAGCTCCCATGATATCACTGTGTAGCGCATCCGCCCGCCTGCCCCACCCTTCCTCCTTCCCACAAGGCACTTAAACTCTTAACACACACTCACAAACACATTTTCATACAGGCCTGACCAACTGAGCTTCATCCACCTTTTTGTGAGGAAGTCCTGGTGCTCCGGAGGCTGCAGTAGCGTTGAAGGTCAGCAGGTGGTGACGAGTCGCTTAACCCCCCTATCTCCCTCCCCCCCTCTCACCCTCAGGTTCACGGCTGATGAATCCATCCCCACTCAGCCGACGCTTGCACAGAGAGCCTCTCGTGAAGGTTTTAAATCAGACCTGTTGCGTGCCACACCATCTGTCGACACGCACTTCCAGATACTCAGGATGGTTGATTTTGCGGCTCTGTGACACGCCGAATTAGAGCAGGTCATATACCCCGAGCTTGACATTTTCACGGGCGTCCTCTATATGATATCAGCCTTCGTTTTTTCAGAGTTTTCACCATTTAGAGCACAGAAGATAAGGTGGAAAGAATGTAAAAGCTAGGTCACTGGAACGCTGGTTGCTTTCCAAAGAAGGTAGGGGAGTGTCTCGGGATAGCGTTCTGTCTGAAGAGAAAGGCCTTTCTAGTACCTCAGTAACAGATATTGAATGTATGCTCAAATCTTTCTCGCTTTGTACAGCTTTTTTAGATCGTAGGTTCGTATTTCTGAGAGGGTGTGTATGCGTCTGCATGTATGTGACGGTGTGTGACTGCTTATCCAGTGCGTCAGTTATTCGCAAATGACAAAATAAACTTTTTTTGTTTTTTTGTTTTTTCTCCATAGGAAGCATAGGATGTCTATTAAATTGTTTTGCTAGCCGTAGTTTGAATCTCAGGCTTTAGCTTTTGGAAGTTCTTAAAAAAACAAAAACAAATCTGTGATTTTTGTAATTTTTCTGTATTAAGGAGCACAGTTTCACGTCTTCGTCGAGATGTATGCTAATAAACGGGAGCCGGTTTGAATCCACTCGACTGTGGATGCGTTCTTGAAAGCCGATGTTGTTGTAAGCGTCCCATCAATCCATTCGTGCATGATAACGAGATGGTCAGGCCCCGCCCCCCTTGCTTCCCATTGGCCACGTTTTGATGTTGAATTTTTGAGTGACGTGCAGCTTTCCCTAGACTGAAGTGATGCCCTTTATTCTCGTCAAGACTTTATAGCTGCTCTGTAAAGTACTACAGCGGTTTTTGGATTTCTTCTAGCATTATCGTGGTGTTTCTTTGCCGTCACCGTCATCCAGCTTCGATACGAGTGTGCACTATGTGTTAAAACCAAGAAACGAGACGTTTCGATCTAGTTTGTGTCATTCAGTGTTCAACATGTTGTATTGAAACATTTAAAAGTGAGTCTCGTTCCATCCTTTGGCCCTCAGCACCCTCGTCGTCCTTCGGTCCCCTCGCTGCCTTAATGTCGTAGATTGCGGTCATTTTTTTTCCTCACCCCTGACCTCTCCTCTTTTTAACCCCGCCCCCACCCTGCAAACACATGCAAGAGAGAGGAGGCTGTTTTCTTTAGCCATATGTTGCTCTGTGTGCTTGACGCATATTTCTGGAGAACACAAATGGCTTTGACTTTGAGGTGTGAAATGCTCAGGCACTATGAAAGACCCTTTCAGGAGCCGCCGATGTGGTTAGATCTAGTCCGTGAAGGGAGGCTGGAGAGGACAGATATGGACTCGCAGCAGTCGATTTCTCTCTCAGGGTTCTAATACACACATATCCTACAGCCACCAGTTACACTCTTCCTCCATCCCAATGAAGATCACGCTCCAGAGCTCTCCTACACAGTCCATCTTTCAGCAGTGAGTGTCCTTCTGTGATATTTTTCCTTTCTATCGCTCTTTTCTCCTTACTTTTTGCGTATTTGTCGCACTGACACCTAACAACAGAAGAATGAATGTTTTAATAGAACTGCGTGTAACGTTGAAGTTGGGAAATGTATTTTTACAACATGTGAACTTTTTATTCCTTTCTCTTACCTTCTTTTTGTTGTGAAATTGATTTTTTTTTTTTTTTCTCCCCATCACCAGACTGCAAAAAAAGTATAAACCACAAAAAAAAAAAAAAAGAAGAATCCTGTAACTAGGCTCTTAAGCTTTACTTTTGTTTTTGTTTACTTTTTTATTAGAAAACAATCATGTTTGTGATGGTAACCTGATGGTAAATTCCACAAGGTATTTTAATAAAATCCTAAAGATTAAACCCTTTGGTCGCTCACTCTTTTATAACCTGAGTTAAAGCTGAACTGTAAAGTCAAGACGTACACAACCATTCAGTTTGAAAAATTAACACTTAAAGTCAATTATATTTGGCAAGGATGCATTAAAGTGGTAAGTCTATTTATATAGATGATATAATATGCAAATATATTTTAAAAGTGTTATTTTAACCAATATCAACAAAAACTTTAAGCAATTCTGAATGTATCTGTTTCAACGTGAATCCAATGTTCCTTGAGCAGCAGATCAGAATGATTTTTGAAGAATCACGTGACACTGAAGACTGGAGTAATATTACTTAAAATTCATCTTTGCAACAAAGGAATGCATTACGTTTTACTTGAAATTAAAATAAAAAAATATTTTAAATTGTAGCAATATTTCACTGTAAACACTTGTTAATATTTCTTGTTTTATAAAAATAAATGCATCATTGCTGAGCAAAATACATTGAGAGAAAAAAAATTAAAAATATATATATATATTAGTGCTGTCAAATGATTAATCGCATCCAAAATAAGTTTTTCTTTACATAATATATTTGTATG
>JAUMHG010000013.1:1311900-1339259 GCA_032359395.1 Enteromius anoplus | reverse complement strand
CACCCCCCCCCCCCCCCCCCCCCTCATTCATTTCTTACT
This sequence comes from Enteromius anoplus, assembly GCA_032359395.1. Taxonomy (NCBI): domain Eukaryota; kingdom Metazoa; phylum Chordata; class Actinopteri; order Cypriniformes; family Cyprinidae; genus Enteromius; species Enteromius anoplus. Next base: position 1,339,220 of record JAUMHG010000013.1, on the reverse strand, counting down.
CTAAACTGTGCCCGCGTGGTTTTTGCGTTTGCAATGCAAGATTCCTGACCTCCTCCTGGAGTACAGGCTCACTGCGGCTACATAATTGCTCTCCCTGTAAGTTTAGGCTTAAGTGGCAAAAAAGCCGCAAGCTCTTTTCCGTCTACCCTGGTTTTATTGTGTCTCGTTTTCGTGCTGGGAGCAGAGATTTGCTGTGTCTTCTGGGTGTTTGGGAAACGTGTGTCAATTGACAGAGGGCAAACAGAGGGAGGTTTGCTTTAGGTCAGTGTCGTGCAGCAACTGCAATTGCTGGCAAGTGCGGGGCAGCAGAAACGCATCCCATAATCTGCCAGAATTTTGTACCAGGTTTGATTTCATTTCACAGAGATAATGTGGAAAACATGGGAATTTGCATTTGCCCAGATGGGAGATCAAAATATTTATAATGTCTTAATAGTCAGCGGATGATGTTTGGGAACGATGGATACACAAAGCTTTGTTTCTTAGGTGCTTTACAGGGTCTCCCACGAACAAACAGATCTGTTTGTATTGAGGACAAACACTATTGAGAAATTGCAGCACGTGTGCCTGATGCACAGTCACTTTCAAACACGAAACCCAAGAAGCTGCAGTAAAACAGCCAGATTACCTTTTTTACCTTTTTTTTTAATTATTTTTTTTACATCTGCTGTTCACATGTCCAGCAGCTTTCGACAGCTTTTTTGGGTCCCGTTCACACATCAGCACCATCAGTGCTGTTAAAACTCATGTCATTTGGTGGAAATGGCTTTTAAACAGCTACGCCACAAATCTAGAATGGCATACGGTTCTAGGATCTGTTGATCAGTTCCTTCATCTACCCAGATGAAGAAAAGCGCTTTTGTTTCGATGTTTGTACAGTTTGGCAAGATGTAGATAATGATTTTCATGTGGTGCGACCAACATGCATGAGAAAACAAAACGTAAAACAGGGAATGGTGTCCCTTGCAGACTTTTGTGAGTGAAGCAAGGTCAATAAGTCTCTTAAAATATCGGATTATTTAACCTTTTTTTATGAGATGGGAAGATTTGTTCAGACTCTAAATGTCATGTGGCGCAACTCCCCAAAAGACTATTTCATTTAAAAGAGAACTTTTTAGATTAAACATTTTTGAAAGCAAGGATTAAAATGTGCTAATCGCTTATTATTTTTATTAATATTACTTTTTACCCTTCGGTTACACCACATGACATTTGTAGAGTCGTAAAGCCAAGACACTTGGTGAATGTGGTTAAAATCTACATACTTCTCCAGCTGATTAATCACATTTTGACAGCAGAAGTTTCTAAATGTTATGTTTCAATTGCAATTGAGGAATTATCTAATTAAATATGCACACATTACATAAAGCGCAACATTGGATACTGATACAAATTTCTCATTTCATTTTGTGGCTATATTATAGATTTAATAAGTCTATAAATACGGTCCAGTGCCAGAAAGATAATTTACATCATGTTTTTAGAAAAACAATGCTGTATAAACCCAGGCAACTCGTATATTAACACACCTTTCTATAAAACCCTTCAGAATATAGATGGGAGTAAAATGGTTTGGTTTGGTGTATGTAAGTTGTGCTGAAGTGGATATTACTGGCTTGTTGCAGGAGGAAAAATACTAATTTTAAGAACTTTAAAGACGTGTTGTAACTAAAAAAAAAAAAATTTTTCTCCTACAAGCCTAAAAAAATTCCTGAAATTGACCAATGCATGAAATGTCTTGCCTTGAATTTGACACTTTCTTGAAAACCAACATAAAGACATATTGCATTTGCACTTCATACTTTTTTTTTTATGTCAGTGCTCCCCAAACTGATAAATACTTTTACCATTAAAAACCATTAAGTTAATGAGTTTTGTTCACAAGAAGCACCAGTATGGAGCTTTTCCAGCAAAGTTACGCGGGCGAACAGCCAAGGCTCATTTCTAGTCACACACCGTTCCTCTCTAAAGGGAAAAATGCAGTTGGAAAAGGAAGCATGTGTGAAAGTGCTGTGACACTTCAGAGTTTCCAAAAGATGCCAAAACCTGATCTGTCAAATATAGGAGAAAGAGCCTGCGAGTTCTGAAGAAAAGGAAAGGAAACCACAAAAGGAGTGCATGTTCAGTCCTTGCTCGTAAGATTTTGTCCATGTCCCATTGAACCTGCGGTCTAGCCGGCTTTAAAACAAGAAGCGTTTAGCTGCTTTCTCACTCCAGAACTATGTCCATTAGACATGAGGTCATTTCTGGTGACTCGAGACCTCTCCTCATGGATCCTAATATATCTGTTCATCATGAGCACTATTATAACCCAGTCCACTGCTTTTCCTCAATTACATCAGAGACACCCTCTCATATATATATATGTGTGTGTGTGTATGAGCTACCGGTCCAACCTAAACCAACATTAATGACTCCAAACTTTAACAGGCGAGCATAAAAATACCAGAAGCGGGGACGTGGTAAGTCTGTGTCTTTGATCTGCTGGTCTGTCATATGATCGTGGCTCATTATAAACTATGGGGATCCAGTGGACGGGGCCAGAGCAATAGTCTGAGGTTGCGGTGATGAACTTCTGCCCTTTGTCACTTGCCTCTTTATTAAGAGACAGTGGCAGACAGTGCAGATCCCAGAATCTCAGGCAGTCACGCTCCAAATCTTCTGCCCAGGTCTAAAGCCGGTCTTGCGTAATACTCTGAGCACTCAATCACCGGCAACGAGGGATGAAAATAACTCAGTCACACAATCCTGCTGTTGTGTTATTTTAATTTAGTTGGGAATAAACCGCAAGCCTAGGGTTGTTGTGATAAGGGGGTCGGCTGGGATGGGACTGTGGGGTTCAGGGTAAATAGTGATGTTGAGTTCATCTTATATGCCTTCAGCAGCTGTTAATTATGCTTTATTTGATGTGTCTAACGTTTTATTAAACTGGCTTTGCAGACTGTCTGGATTTACTCACCCTCGTGTTGTTCCACAACTTTTATAAAACACAGAGATATCTTTACGTTTTTAACCCTTTTCCTGAAGCACTCCTTTTTTTGTTGTCTCTTTAAATCAAGGCTTTCCGAAAAGCCAACTCTGCTCTGGGTCAGGCACATCTCACTTCTCTATATTGGCTCTTTGGGGATCCCAGTCTTATTTCACATTCACTGTAAAGAAAGATGTGCTTAAATGTGTATTTTCTTTCAGAAGAAGAATACGGTTCATACACGTTCAAACAAAATTACCTGATGATTGACTTTTAATTTTCAGGTGACCTGTCCATTTAAAAGGAATAGTTCACCCAAAAATGAAAATTCACTGTTGATTTACCCGGGCCATTTAAGATGTAGGCATCTTAGAACATTAAAGAATATTTTTAGCTGAGACCCTGATCCTTGGAGATTTATAAAATGCACAGCAATGGCTAAAGTCACTTTGCAGGCGAAAAACAATTCACACCAGATGCTCCTGATGTGATATAGGCTAATCTTATGAAACAAAATAAAAACGGCGTAAGAAACTGAACTTTATTTACAACATTATTACCTGTAATCTGTTGCTCAGGCAAATGGCTCTGCGCACTCAAGCCGTATACATTTGTAAAGCAGCGCCTTTGTGGTTTACAAGTACCAGGCATCTAGAATACGCAAAAAAACAATTTGATAAACTTTGCAATACAGATGTTAATATTTGCTAAAACCAAGCCAACTTCTGCACATGCATCTTGCCTCTCCATTAAAGCAGACCGCTGAACACCTGTTTTTACAGTGTTTCAGAAAATGCTGTTTTTTACATCATTTTTGTCAGCGCCATTATTATGTATTATGAATGGCCAGACAGCGAAATTAATGGGATTTGGCATTGTATCAGTAAACACATATATATTTACAGCGGTTCTGTTGTGAAAATGCCATAATTTACACCGTCTGTACAACAAAATACTGTATTTTGCTGCATTTTTTTGAGATCCAAGGCACAAGATCCAGGGGGTGTGGTTAGATCCAGATCCAACTCCTCCCACCGAACATATACATACCCACCCCATCTACAAACCCACCAAGCTTCACTTTTTTCACTTAAACGCCATAAAACAGGTGTGTTCTGTCTGGTTAATGGTGAATTCAGACTCATTTGGCGTCCGATACTTCACAGCCGAGAATGCACGCATTTCCCCCTAGGCTATTTTACTGGTAATAATGTTCACTTCATAAGACCTCAATATATCATTGCTAGTTTATTTAGATAGCCATAGGGGTTGCATTTTATGAATAATCAAAGATGGGTTCGGCAATAAACCATTTTTAGTGCTCTACTAGTCTCACCAACATCTCAAAATAAATTAATAGAAAGATATTCATATTTGGGTGAACTATTTTCATTCCCAAATATTTTTTTGTAATAAAAGTCGGTGAGTGTCTTTGAATGCACTCGTCGGAGTAAGCAGCAAATCTCAGATGCTACTCTTGACAGAGGATTAAGGTGTCAGGAACCAAAGTTATGTAATTTCCTCTTTCAATACATATTTCTGCATGAGTGGATCCGAGTTACTGTAGGACAGGAAACTGAAATGGGAATTTATATAATTTCTGCATAGCTGTTTCACTAATATAAATAATAAAAAGGAAACTAACTGTTTTTCCCTGAAGTGTGCTGTACATGGCTAATGACTTTTCCTGCTCTTTTTTTTTTCACTGACACAGATGATGCCATCAGAGGTCTTTGTTCCTGGTTGGCTGCAGCAGCTGCTGGTCGTGCTGCTCAGGTTTGCGGTGACCTGCGCAGCCCCCGTGAACCTGACCAATGGGACGGAGTGCAGCGCTCGAGGACCCGCCTCTTACATCCTGGTGTTCACCGGCCACTGGAGTCCACAGAGCTTCCCCAAACAGTACCCCTTATTCCGACCACCAGCGCAGTGGTCCAAACTCATGGGTAAGACTCCTGGTGATACAAGGTGTCAGGCTGACAAGCCAAACGTAGATTGCTAGAAGCTGAACATCTTGTTCTCTAAGGTAGACCACTGGCAGCGTTGTGGGGAGGTCACTTCGGAAATGTAATAAATGTTATACAGATTACAAATGACCTACATCTAAAATAAAATAAGCACCTATTTCAGTTACTTTATTCACTTTTCTAAATCTCCAGTCATTTTCAAAAGTAAGATCACTGTCAGACTTTCGAAATCCTCACAATAACTTCATTTCAATGCACAGCCACCACAAAACCTGCTAAGGTTAAATACAGATTTAAAACCATAACGAGAAATATTTATAAATAGCTATGATACTGTTTTTTTTTTTTAAATAAAATGTTTTGCATAAAAATATGAGAGATAACACTGTTAGGTTACAAGTTACAAGTTAGGTGACGCTATATTGTAAAGTAAGGTGTACTTTAACACATTAAATGTACTTACTATTATAATAACAATACATTTTGCATGATTACATGCAAGTAACTCTAATCCTAGTTTTGCGTAGCCAGACCTTCAGACTGACGGCTGAAGGTCTGGACTTCATAGCCGCTTTCTTTGGCAAGGCCCGCCCATAAGGCCGTTTGACTGACATGTCAAACAACCAATCACAGTTCGTTTCGTTCAGCGTCACGTTTCGGGGCGTGGAAATGTCCCCACAACAACAGAACGGCGTGCAACAAGTCAGTCAGCATAGAAAATCCCGATGAGACGCTCGCGGTAAACATCTGTTTGAAGCTTATCTCTCCACTTTTTTAACACCAACGAGCAATTCTGGAGAACCGAACACAATACCGAATCGGCCAGCTGCGATGTCAGCAAACACAGATGATATCCCCTTCTCCGTTAGGTACTTCACTTGATCTTCTATAATAGATAGGAGGAGACATACAACTAGTAAAATTGGATCGCATACTTTTGAGAATCCAACGTTTAACTGATTTTAATAAATGCTTATTGTCACTCATGCAAACACAACAGTTTTTTCCCCCCGCAATTACACATCTGAGCTTTGTTTTGCGGCGGACCGAAAATAAGCGCGACACTCACGCCCCCCCGAAAATCCGCTCAAATGCAACCAATCAATTGATGACTTCGACACTGCTGAAGTGTTTCCAGAAAAGTGTACCATATGCATCAGACATTCTTCCAACGCTCCGTGGGCGTGACGTCTGAGGCTGAGACTACCCTAATCCTAACCCTAACCATACAGCAAGTATGTGTCTATGTACTTAAATGTAATATTACACTGCAACAAGGACACCTTAAAAAAAAGTAACCAATATTTAATCTTCTTAATAGTTCATCTTAAAAAATAAAGCATAAACAGAAACCCAAATTGGAAATGAAACAGTATTGCATAAGCATGTGTCCTTTCGGTGTCTTAAACTCCTGAAACATAAGTTTGTCCTATTTCAGCGCAATTTCTGAAAGAAGTCAGTTTGCATTTGGGTGTGTTTGAAGAAAATTCAGATATCACCCCCTTTGTAATTGTTGCCATTTTCACTTTTCAACTTTTATTTATGTAACTTAGCTAAATTATGTAATTTAGTCGCATGTGACTAACGTGGCTCCACGTGCGTTTAAAGTTCCTCACCTCACCATATGTCAGGAAGCTAAGTACTCACAGCTGTCCTGTTGACCGTGAGATTTGGCCCGACGACCCTCCAAACGTATACGCATTACCTGCCACACCACGGGAGCGCGGCAGTCTAATGAGGAAAGCAGAACGAGAGCAAGGTTGAGGAGTAATAGCTGCTGCCAGATGACACGGGCTGCCCTGCAGGTTTACCCTGTCCTTTAATAGTCCTACCATAAATACACAACGCATGCAGCAACCGTCGACTTCAGCGCGTTCACTGTGTGCTGAGGACGTGCTCTTTGGGTGTCACCAGAGTGTCACATGGCACAGCAGACGGCCTCAGCCAAAACATTTACAACCCAGAGATCCTCAAAGTTCTGGCTGTGGGTTTGGAGAGCTGAGATGATGCCTGTGCAGTTTCTCCTGCCTCCTGGATGGCTTTCCGGCCCACTCTTTATCCATTTATCACTGTTGTATCGCAATTATATTCAGAAACCACACATTTTTGTATGTAATCAAAAGGTTGCGCCGTGCAAATGAAGGATGAGACTATTAGGGGAAAGACGGGGATAGAGAGATAAAAGCGATGGAGATGGTTGCGGTTTGTGGTTTAGCTGATTGAGGTCAGGAGGACTCTTTAGTTTTTCTGTCCACATCTGGGCCAGACGTGTAGCATGGAGAGACTAGTCGTGCTGCCTGTCATTCTCACTTGTCTCTCTCTCTCATTCTTCTGCACTCTCGCTCCCAGCTCCGGGTCTGCCAGACCAAAATGGTTTGTAGTTATGAAGAGCTCAGTGGGATGTTAAAGAGAGGCTGAAATAATTTCAGAAACATCATCCCAGCGTCAAACCTCCGTTGTGATATCAAGAGCTAATATGTGAATTATCAAACTAGGCACGTTTTGCCTAGAAACAACATTTTTGTCTGTATTTAAAGGATTAGTTCACTTCCGGAATGAAAAATTCCTGATAGTTTACTCAACCCATGCCTTCCAAGATCTTTAGGTCTTTCCTTATTAATATAAATTAAGGTTTTGAGGAAGACGTTCCAGGATTTTTCCAGGACTTGAAGTTCTAAATTGCAGTTTCAATGCAACTTCAGAAGTGCTCTACACAATCTCAGCCCAGGGATTATCCAGTGAAATGATTGGCGGTGTTCTAAAAGAGAAGTGTGTACTTTTTGACCACAATTTCATGCAAGATGCATTCACGCTGGGAAGGTCACATTGAGTACATTTCATTTTATCCTTTAATTGCAAAATTGTCCAATTTTTTCTTGTAAATTACATTTGACTTTCTTTGCATGTTCGCTTGCAAACAGTAGGTCTGTAGCATTTGTGGTTAAAAATATGCAAAAAGCTGCACTTAAATGGCACTTTAGACCTTCAACCCATCAGCTCCCACTGTATGGAGACAAAAACCTGGAATGTTTTCCTCAAAACCTTACTTTGTTTCAGACAACGTTTTTGTTCTGGAAGTGAACTAATCCTTTAATTATCCTCACGCAGTTCCAAATATTCTGTAATTTGTGGGAACACAGAAGTAGATATTCACTTTTTTTTTTTTTTTTCTTCTGACCTTTACACTTTTGCAGTCTCTCTCTCGCACACAGAGTTGTAAAAGCACAGTGCTCAAGTTAAAATAAGTTTGTAGACCTTGCGGTTTTTCATTAGGTAAAGTTCACGCAGAACAGTTTTTCCATTACATTGCACAGTGTCTGTGGTTTTTCTATTTAAAAGCATTAGATGGTTGTGTTTTACCATTCAACTTGCATTGCTTATCTTTGCATCTCTTTTTTTTACGTAACTCCTGACCTGCTTGTCATATTTTTGAACACATAAACGTATTCTGTGGAAATGGCCCCCTATATGTAGCTCTTTCAGCACAGAGGCTCTTTACGGACTACAGTTGCATCATGCATTTAGCAGACGCCTCTATCCAAAGCGACTTAAAAAAGGGAACAAAAGCAACTTACAGTGACACTCGGTCTTAGGACCTTTCATTTGGGCCAGAAACAAACTTTATAGGAACATTCCAGTGCCCAATCAAACCACCTTCGCAATAGCAACACTAATACTTGCAACCTCCCATCTCAAGGTGACAAGTTTTACACTAGCAAGAAAATCTGAAAATGTACAGTAACTCTAGTCTGGTTGCATGTGACATTCTGTTTTTGAGAGCTGTTGAACAGATTCCTATTAAAGAATATAACATCACTTTTGGAAAAGTAGTTTAGTCGTAAGGTATGATTGTATTGGCAAATGTTGTCAAAAAGGTCTATTGTCAATAGCAAATGCATGAAGCACAGTTCACTCAGTAGTCGCTTTTTGTTGGTCATTGTTGCGATTCTGAGTGCACCCAAGTGCACAGACTTCTATAGAACGTACTGGATTTCATCCAGGAGATTTCGCTGAGCATCAGTAAATATGGCTGTCCTGGTAATGTGCTTCCGTACGTAGTGAGCTGTAGACCGAGATGATAGTTTTTGCTGCAAATCACAGAAAGCTAAAGAAACCCACTTATTACTTCCGAAATATAAGATTTTGGTTTGAAAAGCCCACTTTTGATTGACATGGATGTTTAGCATTTAAAATGCCATGTGACAGTGATGTTAATGTTGCTTTGAAGACATGAAAATCTACTTTAACATATTACATAACAGTCTCGGTCACCCCTAAACTTTAGGTGCACACTAGCAGGTCTGTTTTTTCTCACTGGAGGTTTGTTTTTAGGTGTTTATTCTCTTGGCTTTGGGGGCTTCTGCATGACTTTATACCCCAGTCAGAGGTGTGTAGAGCACACAAAAGGTGGCAGAGCTGTATTTGTGTTTTTTTGCAAAATCGGATGAGCAATAAAAATTCATGGAGTGGTAGTAACGTTCAACAGGCTAGTTCAGAACCTGCCCGAGAAATCACGAGGCCTGAGAACACGAGCAGTTTAAATGCTTTCTCTGACTGTGCCCTTCGCTTATTGGCTGCTTTTACTTCTGCACAGCCGTGACCCATAATGAGCAGTACCAGCTGTGGCAGGAGGGGGCGCCTGCAAGCGATGGCATGAAGAGCTTTGCCGAGCAGGGACTCACGGTGGACCTGGTGAAGGATGCCAAGGAGGCGAGGAAGAGGAGAGCGGTGGGCTCCATGTACCGCACAGCCGGGATCCCCTCAGGCATCGGCCACAGCTCCACAGAGCTCCTCCTGACGCCCAGGACCCCGCTGGTAAGCAGTCGCATTACTCTAAACAGCCCAAGTAGATTAAGTATTTTTGTAGGCAAACCCCAAAGTCCGCATCACCCTGGTTCTCTTTAGAAAAACCCAATTGGATCATTTCAATTATAGCTCTGTGACCAGCTTATGTTTTACACTCTTTGTGAGACTGTGAAATTGATAGACATTTAATATCCCCGAAGACCTTCGTTCATCTTCATCACAAATGAAGATATTTTTGATGAAATCAGAGAGCCACCTGTCCCTCCATAAACTGCAACACAACCGAAATAATCCCAGATCCAGAAACGTCAATAATACGATCCATCAGTGGATCAACTTCAGTTTTGCAACACTATAGGAGAATACCTTTTCTGCGCAAAGAAAACAATATCATCAGCATACCTTTCTTCTCCCTTGACTTGCGTCTTCTACCATTTTAGAGAGTACATAAAGACGCAAATGTATTTTCAGTATACTTTGCATAAAATAAATGTGTTTCATATATAGTTCTCCTGACCTTATTCACCAAAAACCCATTTTAAAAGAACTAGAACTAGAAGCACTAAAATGCTTAGTCGTTTCTAGGTTAGGGTTAAAAAAAACAACATTGGGTATGCCAATTCATGCATTAATGAAAATGCTTAGATGATGGAGTAAAACAGAATGGCCCGGTTTCACAGACGGGGTTTAGCCTAAACCAGGATTAGGTCATAGTTCAATTAGGACGTTTAAGTAATTTTTGATAAATTAATGCTTTGAAAAAAGCATTTTTTTTTCCCCCAAACAAAGGCACTGACATGTTTTAAGATCAGTCAGTGCAAGTTTATTTGAGATTAAACGGCTCAGATTTATATTTTAGTCTAGGACTAGGTCTAAGCCTAGTCTGTGAAACCGGGGGTATAAGTATTAATAATGATTGGTTTAATTTACCCAGTTAGTAGGCAAACGCTTAAATGTCAGTTATAAGCTGACTTTACATTAAAGTCAATACGAAAACAGTTCTTTAGGAATAACTATTGTCTGGATGGCAAGGAAGAAGGGAAATTCCCCAAAGACATTTCCCATTCCACGGTTTGGACAGTTTAGTTTCAGACATTTTCATTGCACTAAGGTAAAGCCATCAAATGAATAGAGCATTAAACAACCTGAATAAAGACCAGGCCCCGTTTTACTCAGAAGACATCCTTTAAGTCGCGACAAAACGGAAGTAGCGACTATTAACTTGTATGTTATTCTGCATGTTTTATAGCCATATTTTATATACTTAAATCCTACCTCATACCTATTCTTAATAAATACCTTATTAACTGTTAAAGAAGTGAGACTTGGACCTTAAAATAAAGTGTGAGTGATATGAGATGTTTCCCTCCCAAGAAAATCTAAATTTGCTTTTAAAATGAACCGTATGTGCACAGATGAATTATTCACAATATAATTCACCCAGAGTGCGTGATGAAATTTCAGTTCAAACTTACTTTAATGATACAATATACTTGTATATCGCACAAAGACAGACTTCACCAGAGGTCTCCAAAACCACATCCAGCGTTCCAGGACCTCCAGACCACAGCCCTCACTCACTCCCTCCCTTCCGGCTCCTGTGCTGTGTTTCCTGCACCCGCCAGATCTGCAGATAGGGAGAGGCTGGAGCCTTTCCTTCTCGGTTTCTGGAAGATTGATTTTTCTGTTAGCCACGAGTCTCTTGGTTATAGGGCCTAAAGGCAGCGCTGGTGCTGCTGGTGACCTACATATCTTTGTTGCCAAAGTCTGCAATACAAAGGAGACCTATTAAAAACCGGCAACTACCCTCAGATGCGTCTGGCATTCACTCCTGCTGGTGCTTAACCACAGCATGGCGGGATGTCTGCTGTGGCGCTGCTGTTTTTAGATCCGCATGGCAGTGAGGTACGACGAGTATGAATGTGGCCTTGGGATGAGACTGTGAGGTCTAATTTGGCTGTGTGTGTGAGCGTCTCTTCACGTTCTATTGATGGTCTGATTGCTTAGGACTTAGTATTAAACATATTTACAGTATTAAACTTTGGCGAGTAATTGGTTCTGCATGTTTGTGCCACAGGCATGAATGATGCCCTCAAATTACGTGGTTTTCTGAGCAGAGACAAGCTTTTCTAAATGATCGATAACTTAAAGTATTAGTTTGTTGTAACCAGTGTTAGTGAAAGTTACCTCTAAATGTAATTGCAATATTGCGTTATTCCCATAAAAAGTAACTAGGCCTAATTATGTTCCTTTTTAAGGGAAGTAAAGCTTGTTTGGTTTTGATTATGGATTTTTAAGCGAATGAAACGCATGCAAAGTTTTTAATCTGAAAGTATAAAGTTATCGACTCTGAATCTTTGAAATGAGTTGTTTTGAAAACAAGCCCCCAAGCCCTTTCATGTGAATGAAGTCAACATAAAACAGTAGCATATCACCCGCCCACTTGTTGGTCTAAATGAAAATGCTAATTCATTCTTTGCCGATAAGTGCCGCTTTTGGGGCGTTAAAATAGTGGTTTCCCCGGTAACGCTGTACACAATGCATCACTGCCTCACAAACGCTAGTCTATCAGGCTTTGAATGTCACTGAACGTCAGTAGCAAACACATTGGTTGATAAAAGTCATTAAATATTATAAATATTTGTCTTATTTATCATATTTAATTATCGCAAGTTTGTGGTGAGATGAGTTAATACATGTTCATATTTACCCTTTTTATTTTATATTTAGTTTTTTTTTTTTTAAGTGAAAGTTTAAGTTTTTGTTTAATTTAGTGTTACTAAACTAAAAAGTAATACTTTGCTAGTTACTTAAAGTAATCTGATTAGATCCCATTACTTGTAATGCATTTCCCCCAACACTGCTGATGAACAACGTAAAACTTGAAATATCCAGTTAACGACACTTATAATTCAACTTAAGCATTAACACTTACTTTTTAACTTAACACAATGCATCATTACTTATTCTAATGCCGAATTTTAAGTTTTAATAACTAATCACAGCAATAATTTTTACAATAGGAAAACCATAAAAACTGCATTAGCAAATGCAATAAAAACACTCAAAACTGCACAGCTCCCATGTGTTCTGTAGAAAATGTAAAACTGTTTTAGGCTATTTCTTGTTTATCTACTAAATAACATTTTTTACCACAGGATTGTGGGTTTCAAGTCATCTCAGTAGACAAGATGTTACACAAACACTGGATGCCTTGATGCCCTCTTACCTATGTGAAAGCAGCATTTGTCATCCCTCTGTGTCATTTTCCAAGAAACTACCTAAATATACTGTTGGCCATAATTAAGGTCTCTAAAAAACAGGCACAGTGTCAGATTTCTGATCCTCGCAAATGCACGACCAACACCCTCAAATCAACAGGAAAATAAGTAAGTCAGAAACAGCAAAACCCCAAATCAAGCTTCTTTTGCATTTAATAAGATCCAGACATGAGCAGCGATGTGCATTTCTACAACGAGTGAGCCATGCGAGAAACCACAGCACGTTCCAACTGTGCATGCAGACAGACAGAGGAATAGATGAGTTGTGCATTATTTTTCCTGACACGCTATTCTGGTAAATCAGGGCATTGGTTTGGCAATTATGTGTTAGTGTGACTTTGTGCCCTGAAGAGAGATTGAGCTCTATTAGCGCAGGGCCGGAACAGACAGCAGAGGGATGAGGCACCGTTCGCCTCTCACGCCAGAGAAATTGATATAGCAGGAGGTATTCCTGGAAAAGCCACGGAATGAGAAGAGACGTAGGAGAGATGTGAGGGAGAGACGAGAGTAAATCCAGTCTGGAGAAAAGTCAGCTTGTCATGAGGTACCAAAATTGTGGCCCAAATATGGATGTAAAGTGCATTCTGCAAATATATCTGTTCGGCTTCTAATGTTTGCTTTAGGGATGACCTATTGTGATGCAGTCCTAAAATCAAGTACTTCTTACGTCTTCCCATTGCACAAAAGGTTCCTAATGGCGGAAAAGGGTTCTTTAGATGACTGTTCTTCACGCTAATGGTCTTCTAAGAACGGTTCAATGGATTGTTCTTTGAGAAACCAAAGTGACCTCTATCTGAAGAGTGTGATTTAATATTGCTTAATAACTCTGTCTGCTCTTCCATAGGTCAAGATGTTTAATGTAGTGCTGCTCAAATGTTTTGACTCCAAGGCCCTCATAGTATAAAATAATTAATTGTGATTAGTGTTGCAATTCCAGAAGTGTCAAGGGGTTCTTAATTTTTGTTATATAATATTTTGGAAACAATTTATTTTAAGGTGTCCATAATGTACAGAGTGATTACCTTGGTAGCAGCCAATGTTCATACATAAAACAGAATGTACTTACCATGTCACTATGTTAAAGAACAGTTTGTATTTATGTAGAAGTAACAGGCTGCTACTGTTACACATTTGTTACAGAACGAGTCTGTTACACAGCAGCCTGATCTCGTGTTTAAAAGTAGGTATTAATACATTCACAAGCATAAAACATACATATTTGTACGTTTTTATTGATGCTAAAACGTACAAATTGTATCTGTGTAACAGACTCTGTGTGTAACTTGTGTAACAGTAGCTGTCTGTTACATCTACATAATTGCAAACTGTAATGACAGGCTGTTCTATAAGTACATTCTATTCATGTAGTACCTAACTGGGTAATTAATATGTATAATGACACCTTAAAATAAAGTGTTACCAAAATGTTTTAGTTATCGTTGCCGTAAACCCTGTTTTTAAACCCAGGTAAAGGTACATTTAGAAACGGGCTTCTCCAGAGAGGGGTTAGCAGCAGTTTTATGGTGATGACCCCACACTGCATGGCCAAATGTGTACAGTATACAACTGTGCAGTGTTAGAAAATTACTGTTATAGATGTGTTACAGTTATAGTGTAAAATTTCGGTTTATAAATACCTAATAAAATTCGAAGTAGATTAACCCAGGGTTAACTAATTAAAGTATCCCTATTTGATTTTGGGAGTCCCCAACAACAGGTTGACATGCATGCAAAAAAATATGCTTTTCTTTTTACCTTGTTTGTTCAATGACTCCCAAACGATTCATTCAATGGTTTATTTTTCCAAACCTCTCAAGTGACTGGTTGATTTGATTTAGAGCAGTGTTTGTGCACCTAGTGGCAAAGAATGAAATTGCATTTCCATTCAGACCAACGCAAAAAGACCAACAAGTGAGGGGGCAGTATGCTAATCTTAGAGCTGTGTTACACACTACATACAAGATCCATAATAAAAATCCATAATAGTGCCAATTTAACAGAAAGAATCACTCCAGATGGTATATAAATCATTCATTCATTCAATCGATCAATAAATCAAGTGAAAAAAGCCCTTTAGACTTGGACTAGTAAGCAACTACCTAGAACACACACTTATATTAATTTGCACATTTACCTTATGATTTTCTGTTGTGAGGTTTCACTGACATACCTTATGTGAACTCAAACAGACAGGATCTCTTAGGATTTATTGTATGTCTGATGAGTCATCTTTGGCTGAATATCTGGCTTGTGCTGGTCTAAAATAGGCGACTTTGCTCCGCGGCTCGATTCTCTGCGTGGTGTGGCTGTTCCTTCATCCTGCTCTGACCCAAGTGCTCTTCCTGAATGAGGTCATAGTCAAAAAGGAAACATTCATCACCATTTAGAGAGAAAAAAACCCAGATGGTCTAACCTAACATACACAGGAAGGAGTGGAAAAAACTGGAAATGGCAACAAAGAAAAGTTACAGATGTGACTTATGAAGCCAATTATGTTAGCAGAGCATGCTGGAAAAAGCAAGTATACATTGCCACTGGCTAAATCAGCGCTGATGATGTGTGTGTGTGTGTGTTTTCAGCACCAGAGTGACTGATCGTGTTGTGTTTTCTCTCACAGCTGTCTCTGATAGTGAAAGTGATCCCCAGTCCAGACTGGTTTGTAGGGGTGGACAGTCTGAACCTGTGTGATGGCGGGCAATGGAAACAGGAAGTGACCGTTGACTTGCACCCATTTGATGCTGGCACAGATAGCGGCTTCACTTTCTCATCACCAAACTTCCCAACAACGCCTCCAGAAAATATCACCATGGTGAGAGACGCTTTACACTACTGTTTAAAGTCTTGGCTCTGTAAGATAAAAAAGTAATTAATGCTTTTATTTAGCAGGAACGCATTCTATTTATTATAGTTTAGCGTATTAGAAGGATTTCTGAAGGATCACGTGACACGGAAAGAGATAGTTCACCCAAAAAATTTAAATGTGATGTGCTTACCCCCAGGGCATCCATGCCAGGTGACTTTGTTTCTTCAGTAGAACACAAACGATGATTTTTAACTCAAACTCATATACAGATGAAACCAAATTAAACCCTACGGTGCGTAACGATATATTGAGGCACGAAACGTTCTATACATAGATTCCTCATTTGTGACTGTTTCTATGGGCCGAGATAAGTAAGAATCACCGTCTCTATCTATGTGTAAATATCTATGTGAGCTTTGAAACGTTTGGTGCTCATTGATTTCCATTATATGACTGACAGACTGCAACAGTTTGTGTTCTACTGAACAAACAATGTATATTTAGAGAGTGCAGTATTCACAGCGAGAGAACCACACAGATGCTGCTTGTTCTGCCATTTTTGACCAATGCATTTTCAAGGCTTTACCCTTCGCTGATGGTGACTGGATAATATTTTTAACAGAGATTGTAGGTAAGATAAGCATTTATTCAGGTACCAGTAATACAACAAAAATTTAATTCAGTTCGTCAACTGTTTTATAAGGCTGTTTATTGGTCACATAATAATGCCATATTTTAGATCCCTTAATTCAAACCCATACCTAAAGTCCTAAACTTAATTACATTTCAAACTATTAATAAGCAACAAATTAGGACTATATTGATGAACAACTAATGAGTTGTCTGTGACTGAAAGGATAATGATCACCATTCAATATAAGTCAATATAGAACACAAAAGAAAAGTGCAGGTCGGACATTCTGCTTTATGTTTAAGTAATAATGTGTTGTAAGTAAATGATGAATTTGAATATTTTTCTTTGAACTACTGAGAATTTTATCAATTCTTTAGTGTTTGCTTTGAAATCATCATTTTAACATTTCCCAGACATTCCCAGGTTTTCCATGATGATGGGAATCCTGATTCAGGAAATGGTTTGCATATGGATTTCAAATATTTTGATATTATAGATGCGTTACGTTTTGACTGGTGCAAATCACAACTCTGCTGCATCAATCTCTGCTTTATTCTCGTTCAGATCACCTCTCAGAAGCCAAACCACCCGGCAAATTCCTTCTTTTACCCTCGGCTGACCGAACTCCCGCCTCTGGCCACCATCTGGGTGAAGCGACAGGGCCGTGCACCTGTCCGTCAACACAACCGAGTGTCCAATCACATCCTGCCTGACACAACCAAACCCCACAGATTCTCAGGTAGATCTGCGTACACGGCTCTTGATCGCATTTTGCACATTTAATTTGGCTGGTGAATCCAGCCAGTGGTTCTTGTAGATGTTTAGGTTTACCACAGCGTTGTGCACGATTTCACATGTTGCTGTGTTTTGGGGAGGTAAACAGTTAAAACCTGATGAACCCTAATGCACACCACATGTGGGAAACGCTTTTTATTTGCTTCCACTAAAATTTAAGCATGTGTTGTTCCACTTTTTTCTTTTTTATTTATTACTACAATTTCCGTGACATGTTGGTAGTATCACACATAAATTCAAACATTTAGTAGTAGACATTCTACTAACAGTAAGTAACTCAGTAACTACATGTCAACTAGCAGTCATTAGAGTATTAGACTGTATGCAGTCCACAGCATACAACATAATGAGAAACTTTGCAAGTATATGTCAACTTGTTCTGCTAACACTAAACCTCCCCAACAGTCTACTCTGAGAGTTAGTAGACATGTAGTAACAAAGTTACTTATAGTTAGTAGAATGTCTAAAGTGGACCATTAAAATAGTGTAAAAAAAAGTGTAACCGATACACTTTATTAAGTGTAACTTATCTGCTAGTTGTCAAACACTGTCATGACATCAAAAAGAAAAGGAGTTTGTTAGCTATGTAACACAAAATATTTATGGATTGACAGGGCACAGTTGACACTTGTACCATTTTGAGTAGCATTAAAATTCATTTAAATTGCAATCATTAAAAATGTTGCATTAAAAATATGGTTGACAGGCAATTAATATTCTCCTTGACAGTAGGTCATTGCATAAAATGTAGAAGAAAATAAATTAAAATAAAAGGGCATTCCCCAAAAATATTAATATTAAAGTAAAATGAAATATATAAAAAATAAGTCTCAAATCTAAAAAGTTTAGATAATAGAAATAAATGTAAAAGACATCATATAGACTAATTATTTTTAATAGTGCAAAAACAGACATTTCAGCCAAACTGAAAAAGAGTGCAAAAATATGTGTTTTCTAAAAAATATATATAAATGATCATCAATGGACTCAAACTATATAGCCTACCCTCAATTATACATTGACCCAATAACCTAAATACACATTTGTTTAATTATTTGGGATATCTGAGCCACTCAACCATACTGCCCAAGTAAACCAGTGGTCTGTTTTACTTTAATTGACCACGCATAAACATGCACATAAACCCAATCTCTTGACGGATTGCTTCAAGACAGCTCTCTTGGCTAGCGATCCTCATGACTCCCGTATGTCTTGCAGAAACACCGCTGGACTGCGAAGTGTCGATGTGGTCGTCCTGGGGCCTGTGTCTGGGGCCGTGCTCTCGGGGCGGCCTGCGCCATCGCACCCGGTACATCCTGCTTAAACCCGCCAACAGCGGCACGCCATGCCCCGAGCTGGAGGAGCAGGAGGAGTGCACGCCGCACAACTGCCTGGCGTATCAGTGATGCCGCTCGCACCGCTGGCATAGACACTTTGACGCTGTCCAAGCGGAGAGCCGAGTTTAACCTCATGCCAATGCTGAGTCACTGCCGCAGAATGTGGGAGAGCCGCCCGGCTGGACGTCCAGTGAGCTGCATTGGCTCTCCTCTCCTCGCTGGAAAAGAACGGCTCCTATCCTGTTAATAGAGACTTTGATTATGGGTGCTGTATTCGCAGTAATCTCAGTGTATCTTTGCGTAATCGCACACTATTTTGCCAGTATAGATTTGTGGAATAGACAAGTCACAGTTGCCCGACCGCTGATTTTTACATAAATTATCATAAGCCTTCTTCCTCCCACAACAATAGCAACCGTTTTGAGTTTTTGAGGGATTTGACAGATGGTTCGGAAGAAAGTCAACTGGTAGCCCATTAACACTTGAAGACACCCGGTCACATACAGGCCTAATTATGTCCAAAATGCAGTATGCATACACATAACAATATTATGTTGTGAGGAATCACACAAAACTAATTGCCATTTGTCATTTATCAAACAAGGGACCGTTTAGATAAAAATTACTACTATTTTGAAATGTTGTTACAATGTAATGCCTAGCCTGTGTTTTTGAAATGTAATTTATTCCTGAAACAAGTATTTTCAGCATCATTAGTGTCAGGAATCATTCTGATGTGCTGATTTGCTGCCCAGGAAACATTTCTTGTCAAAATCAAACGTGGTTGTGCTGCTTAATGTTTTTATGATTTGTAAGTAGAAATGTGTTATAACATTATAAAAGTCTCTGTTGTCACTTTTTTTAAATCTGTGTAATGCATCCTTAGGCTACTTAAATATATTTTAGTTTTTAGTCTCATTTACCCCAAACATTTAATTATAATGCTTTCTACAACGATAGCAAATGATGCTGAAAATTAAGCTTTTCTGTCAAAGGAATGATTTACATTTCAGAACATTTCACAATATTACTGATTAAACTGTCTTTTTGACTAAATAAATGCAGCCTTGGTGAGAGCAAAATACTTGTAAGGACATTTAAAAATCATAATTCCAGACTTTTTATTTTATTTTATTTTTTGATTTTTTATTTTATTTTATTTTATTTTATTTTATTTTATTTTATTTTATTTTATTTTTTAATTTTTTTAAACATGTTGATCGACCATCGATATGATCCTTTCATGAACTTATTGGTTTGATCACATATTGATGTGAATGTCCACATCACCTTTTTCTGAATTAGATGGACGGATCAATCAAGGTTTTGGTGTTTATTATCAGCAGGCCATTTCATTTATCATGAAATAATAAAACAATATTACCCCATGGATGCAGGGTTGTGTTTTAAAACGCTGCCATCTAGTGGAGGAAACTGTATAGTTATAATGTCTGCCGATGTATTACCAAATATGAAAAAGACAAGTGAGCAAACTTGCCCTTAACTTATCATTCAGCAAAATGTTAAAGCAAATCAAGAAAAGCTTGTCTTTTTGTTCTGGCACTTGTAAACAGGAATTCAAGCCCAGAAAGTTTTGCCTCAGAAACAGTATTTTTGATGTCACCCCACAGGTTTTCTATTGGGTTAAGGTCCGGGGATGGGGCTGGCCACTCCACAACCTTAATATTGTTGCTTCTCACTTACTGGTGTGTTTGGTGTCTTTGTCTTGTCGAAACACCCATTGCAAGGGCATTTCCTCTTCTGCATAAGGCAGCTTGACCTCTACAAGTGTTTTGATGTAAGCAAATTGATCCATGATCCATATATTGTAGCCTATAACTATACTCCGTATTTTCAGCT
Source organism: Enteromius anoplus (assembly GCA_032359395.1). NCBI lineage: Eukaryota > Metazoa > Chordata > Actinopteri > Cypriniformes > Cyprinidae > Enteromius > Enteromius anoplus. The sequence continues at coordinate 1,318,772 of JAUMHG010000013.1, read as the reverse complement.
TTTGTGTTCTTGTTTGGTTCGACACTCTTTACATATGGTGGATCGTATTGACATGCCACATCTCTTGTTAGGGACTGTATAACAGGGATTGCATCACAGAAAAATACTTTATTTACTGTGCACGCTATGACAAGAATTTTCTGCTAGCAGCCCAGTGTTTAACATCTGAAGAAGCTTGGTTGCAAGGAGGTTGCACTTACCATTAAGCTTTCAGTGCAGAGCACATAATGCAGTTTTTCTAATAATAGACGAGGTTGGACTACATTAATATTTCTACTTCAGTCATTAAGTATAAAAATATTTCCATATCTATGTGTTTCTTTGCATCCTGGTGCTTTGTATTGTTGCACGTGTGAGCAGCTTAGCTTGAATCACGTTCATGCAATGACAGTCACAAAAGAACAAAAGCATGAAACAATCAAGGAAAACTTTAATGCCAAGCACATTAAGTTCACAGATCTTTAAGGATAAAGTTTTGCTTTACATTTTAAAAACAGGTTGTTTCAAAAAAAGAAAGAACTGGCAAAATCAGATATAAATACTTCTAAAGCTGTAGTGAGTTGCATAAAACACTCCAGATGTCATCCCTGAGTCCTCATCTCCCAGTTATCATGAGTCTGTATGCTTGTTACTGCGTTTTCTTCTTTTCCAGGCCTTTCACTTGTCCCTCCAGTCTGCTGATTCGGCTTTCCAGACCGCCTCCTGTCCCGCCGTAGCTGCTCGCTGCGACTCCAAACACAGCACAGATGAGCACTAGCAGAGTCAGTCTCATTGTAGTGAGTTCAGTGGGGGCGGCGGGGTCACCGACGATCCGCACAAACAGCCACAGCACTACGACCGCTTTGATCAGCCAAAACGCTCGCCTTACAAGCCCCACAGTGACTCGCAGCAGCAAGGACAGGAGCCAGTAACCGATGAGAGCCAGCAAAGCCCACTTGGTCACAGCAGACACACCCTCAGCGGAGAAGTGAGGCACTGATATCGTCTCTTTGAACAGAGAGAAAAAAGAACAGATGTTCACTGGGTGTAATAGTTTCTCAGGTGTTTAAAGTGCTTGCTAAAGACAGGGGTTGGTTGATGTTTTGGGTGGTGCTGGGGTGTAAAAATCCTAGGTCACATCACTTAAGCCTGGAGTACATTGCACGACTTCTAAAGGGTTAATTCACCCATGCTTTACTCCTCATCAAGACAACCACATTTTTCAAATCTGAGCTATGTAAAAAAGATTAAAATGGTTTCTGAAAGCACAAGCATCTATAAAACGTGCCTCACACTGCTCCTGGGGTTTAATAAAGGGATTTTTGGATGAGTTCACCCCTAAAGTGCCCCTATTATGGGTAACATAATAATTTTGGTTTTAGGAGTCCCCACAACAGGTTGACATGCTTGCAAGGTCAAAAACTCTTTCATTTTCTTATAATATGAATTTATTTGAACCTTATTTGCTAATCGACTCCCAAACGGTTCAGTCAATGATTAATTTTATCAAACCCCTACTTTGATTGGTCGATTTCATTTCAAACAGTATTTGCGAGCTCTTAATACTGTGTTACACACTGCATGAAAAATTATTTTAAAAAATCCATAATAACGGCACTTCTAAATCTAAACAGAATAAGAACTAAAATTATATCAACATCCACACCAACAAAAGGTAATTTTATGTTTATGACAAGCTTTAAATGCTTAAAATTTAAGTAAATGTATTTACTTAAAACATTTCATATTTGTAACTTTAAAAATGTTGACATTTCTTGCCATTTTATTGATAGTTTATGCTATTTCTTATGTACATAAATGGACCAAGGTGAACATTTTCTAGTAAACTGCGATTACACAAATGGCAATCAATCCACAATAAAACTAAAAATAATAAGAATAAAAAACATGGTTACTGCATTTTTTCTATAATAAAACCATGGCTAATTTTTTTTTTTTACATTGCTACAACAATATACTTTCTGTGTATATTGTGATCTTCCCTAATCTCATAGATTAAAATGATTATTAAAACATTATAATTATATATATATATATATTTTTTTTTTTTTTTATTAAAAATACTTATTTAATTATATTTATCATTACTGGTGTGAAGAGGCCTTAAAGCAGGTGTGTGTCCTGCAGAGTTGATCAGTGTCTTCAAGATCACTAGAAAGTTACAGGCAGGTGTGTTTGATTAGGGTTGGAGCTAAACTCTGCAGGACACCGGCTCTCCGAAGTTGCCCATCCCTGCCTTAAAGTAATAGTTTTATAACAAAAAAGTTGCGCCATACGTCGAGTCATAGTTATAGAAGCCAGACCTCGGCGCTAAAGATTAGTTTTACGTCGCGGGATATATCAAAACAATGACCGCTATCCAGCAGCATTACCAAGCTTGGAAGAGCCTGGATACATTCGCACTGTGTTGGCCTACAAGAGGAAAGTCATACACCTAGGATGGCTTGGGGGTGAGTAGTTTATGGTGTAGCTTTTATTTTTGGGTGAACTACTCCTTTTGAGAGTCGGGGATTAGGATCCACTAATATACTGATGAGTGGGGCAATTGCATGGGCCCATATGTTTCTGAGATCAAATACTTCCTTCTTTCTCCCAGTTTTGTCCTAAAGGATACAAATTACTGTTATTCCGTCACATGCTAAGCCCCACAGTCATTTTTGTTAGCATTAAGAGGCCCATGTGCTGCAGTAACATACTTTCTCTGTTAGCACTCAACAAAGTTACAGCTTGAGCTTGCCAAAAACCCATTACACTGCATTAATCTGTGAGAGTATCTGTGCATGTTCAAGTTAAACATTTTTGAACGGATTTAGATTTAGATGACCTTTACTCACCGTTGACTCCTGTAGCTCTGAGAATCTCAGATACATACACAGCAATGACGTTCAGTCCGCTGGCAGCTCCTTCAGCAACAAACTGCAGCAACATTTCGACAAACTAAAGAAATGAAACGAAGGAAAAGAAGTGATTTGATTCCAGAGGACTGTCTTTATCTGAACTCAACTCAGAGATCACTGGCCTTAGCGAATCATTAACCAACACCGACTGACGGAATGATGCAATGCACATCTGATTTAATCATAGCAGTGTTTTGGGGTTCAATGCGAATTCTCTGTTATATGTGGCATGCAGTTGAATGCAAAAATCATGTTTTTATTAATGCACAACACTGTAACATGACAGTAAGTGGACTCACAGACAGCAAGCCAATTATAAAATGCAATTAACTATATGATAATGCATGTAGTATTAATGTAGGTATATCAGTGTTTAAAAGAGCGGAGTAAACATTTCAATGTTTTTTGGCCAGAAGAAAAGGTTAAATGTTTTTTTTTTTTTCTAGATGTTTCTGATATTTCAACAAATCTGCTTCACAATTAATGTTTTATATGGCAAACTGCTTAATATGTTTTCATTAAAATCTTTTAATTTTCATTATTATCTCAGGACATTTATACCACCCTGACATTTTTTTTTCCTTTATACTCCCCAAAAATTAATAATACGATTAATAATTGAATCACTATTTATGTGTTTAAAGTAATTGTTTTTAATGCATTTTTTTTATATAATTTTAATATTTTGGGGGGTTTTCTTGTAGAAATATTCAGTTTTAATACATTACTTTGTTGTTCATCTCTGGGTCCCAAAGCAAAAGCAAATTTATATCTCAAATAACGCATTTTTGTATGAAACAATCAATGTAAGAGTTTTAAGAGACATCTGACTTGTGTTTTAAACCTTCCAGGATGTTATATTTCTATGGTAAGTGCATAAATCATGTTGTTGTTTTTTTTTATATGTAGGGATAAGTTGAACTTTCTAAAAGCATGCCAGATATACAAATCTTTAATTGTACTTAATCCAAAACGTTATTTTTAAAGGGTGAGGACACTTGAGATTAAGATTGATTTGTGAACTTACAGGTTTGCTAAGGAAATAGGCTATAATCTTTAATAGTGTTTGTGTAAGAGCACATCACAACACAAATAGAGATGGTGTGTGTGTGTGTGTGTGTGTGTGTGTGTGTGTGCGTGTGCGTGTGCGTGCGTGTGCGCGAGCGAGCAAAGCTGCCAGAATGACAGCTGGGCATTCAGCTTAACGTTACCACTCACAGACATGCTCAGCTATCACACATACATTACTTGTGATCAAATAGACACTCTACAGAACAAGGTCATCTCATTTGGTGAAGGAAGAACACAAAACAATCAGAAACGGTGTACATGACTTCATAAAGGAAGTCAATAAGAAAATAATTACTATACAAAGCAGCACTGTTTGCCATTCTGGACGCGAGCCACCAAGCACTTGGGCACCTGTTCCGGCATATTTCCTCAGCGGCAGTTGTTGCTTTCACAAAAGGGTGAGCTTGTGCGTGTCAAAACAAGTGCTCTGACACTTTTGCTTGTTCTTACCATTGCAACAGAATAGATGTTCTCTGGGCCAAACACTGAGTCAAGGTACAACGCAGCATTCTGGGTCAAAGAGAGGTGACGGGCGGTTGGGTGAGGGGACATAAGCAGAGGAAATTAGGCCAAAGGATGAGTGAAGAAGAGGAAAGGGTTAAAAAAGGATTAAGGGGCAACATGAGAGCGGGATAAAAGTAGGGAGAGAAGTATAAGCATTCATTAGGGAATAAGAGAAGTAAGGGCCAATAATCAGAATATCTATTAGTGCTGTCAAACGATTGATTAAACGTTTTTCTTTACATAATATATGTGCTTATGCTGTGTTTATTTATTATGCTTCAATTAAAACACACATGTACAGTATATATATTTTGAAAGTATTTACATGTAAATGCATTTATATATTTATTTTCTTGTATTTGATATTATATCTAAACCTTTTTGATATATATATACATTACATATATTTTTATTAAATGTTTACATGCATGTGTTTGTATTTATATATACTTCATAAATATACACAGTACATACAAATATATTATGTAAAGAAAAGCGTTTATTTTGGATGTGATTAATCGTTTGACAGCACTATTAACAAGATCTCAATTGTTTCATCTAGATGTCTTTTTGTTTGGCATAACGTCTCCTGCTTTCTCAGATGTTTCTACTTGGGGCAAAAACAAAAAACACAACCCTCACGTTTCTCCTCTAGAGTTTCAGTGTGTGCTCAGATTTGCCAAATTCTGCAATCACAGTTTCAATTTAAACTCGGACATTGCTTTTCAAATGTTATTTATACTCCATAAACCGTGCATTTGTGTATGTTTTCTTTAGGAGAAACAAAGTTGATGCTTCAATGAATAATAACCAAGACCTGTAAAACAGGAAAGACGGATACTTCTGAACAAATACAGTATGAGCAATATATTCATTAGATAATTTAGATGTAAAAAGTTACCTCAACGCAAATCTCAATCACATGAGTGCCAACAATAGACTCCACGTACTTTCTCAACCCGTCCAGAGGCTCCAGAATAACATCATAAGAGCCAGATCTGAACTCTTCAGCGAACCCCTGACACAAGACGGACCGAACCAGAACCAAAAACCCACAGAAAAGCAGCTTTTCCGAACTTCTCGAGGCAACGTTGAGAAAAGACATCCTTAAAAAACCCGGAACAACAGAAGAGACCCTGTAACTACGATAGCTGGTCGGTTTTTGTCTATTAACCTAAAAAAAAAAAATGAATAAATTGAGAACTAGTTAACGGCTACAGGTTTAAACAATCAGCAAACAAAAAAAACTAACAGGACGAACACAACTGGATGGCTATGCTCCTCTTATAAGTTCTCAAAAGACAAGCAGGCTCCTGCCAAGGGCGCTTAAAATAGCGCCTTGATGACTGTATATGGTGTCGTACAACAAAGCGCCAAGTCCATAAAGATAAAATAAGAAACGGTTTTATTTAGAAACGGTGTAAAGAAAAAAATGTTTTTTTTTAAACGCCGTTTTGAGTGTCCGAACTTGACGCAGGTTTCTGTGGATGTTAAAGGTGTCTGATGGAGGAAGTTTGGAAAGACGCACGGTTACGCGACCGCCTCCAGCGTTCCCGTGCCAGGCGCGGCGAACCCGCGTTCACACGGAGCCGGTGGAGATCTCGAGCTTTAAGGGTGATTCTATAATCGCGGGTGCATTTGGCGTCATTATTTTTTCTACTTTTTCCCCAAATGATTATATTTGTTATTTTAATGTAGTATTTAATTTAAGATATGCAGTCCATAAGAAAATAATATTGTATTTTAAAAGTGTCTTAAATAGCAAAAAATCATGATGATAGTTTTTTAAATGTATATTTTATATATTTATATATTATATACTTATCTTGTCCGCATTAGACAGTGGATTTTTTTTTTTTTTTTTTTGTAATCACATATCAATGTTCAGTCAAAATATTTTATATTACTTTTCTTTTGGCAACAGATTATTCGCTTTATTTATTAAAACCCCAAATAGTTACTTAATTCTACAACATTATTGTATTATTTTACTATTAGTTAAAATATTATTTATTTTCTTAGAAGAAAAGAGTGCCCTCAAATCTTAAATCAACTCTGTTACCGCACCACATTTCTCCTTTAAATTGGTGGAATTATCTCTCAGAATTTTGGAAGTTACAGGAAATGATGTCACTTTCACTCACTGATAATATCTGAAGCTCTGAAGAGTATCTGTGCAGTCTCCAAAAAAATCTTTTCTAAAAACCTGCACCGAGTTATTTTTAAAATGTCAACTCTATTACCACAATAAAGAAAAAAAAATGAATTTATTACTGATCTCATATTGGATTATTTAAAGCTATTTTTATCAATGTTTTCTTACTCAAAATGCAGCAGCTAGAGTCCTTACTAGAACCAGGAAGTATGAGCATATTAGCCCGGTTCTGTCAACACTGCACT
>JAUMHG010000013.1:1279222-1300346 GCA_032359395.1 Enteromius anoplus | reverse complement strand
TTTAATTCTCGTCATTATCCATTACCATCACTCTGTTCTTCTATTTGATAATGTTCAGTGCTTTGCTACAATCTGTACTGTTAAAAGAGCTACATAAATAAAAGTGACTTGACTTGACCTTGACTTGTGTTGTAACAGGCTGGCTTTCACTAAGAAGGGAGTCCTTCGTGTGGAAGGCTTTCTGAGCCCGCAGCAGAGTGACAGCATGGCAATGGGGCTATGGCTCCCCTCCCTCACGGTACAGGAAGGACTTGACCTGGACACGTCCAAATATATTTTAGCAAATGTTGGGGACCAGTTTTGCCAACTGGTCATGTCAGAGAAAGAGGCCATGATGATGGTAGAGCCCCATCGTAAGTAGCTCTTTATCAAAACTAGAAATTCTAAGAAAGTATCAAATAATGCCTGAATAAAACTGTGTTGCATGCATTATTTGCATCTGTCCATCTAGTTTCATGGACACTCTTCATTTGTGTAAACTTACATGTAAAATAGCAATTTGTTAAAAAAAAAAAAAAATCACATTTTTGCAGAAAAAGTGGCATGGAAGCGAGCAGTGAGGGGAGTGAGAGAAATGTGTGACGTGTGTGAAACAACGCTGTTCAACATCCACTGGGTGTGTCGCAAATGCGGCTTCGGGGTTTGTCTCGACTGCTACCGGCTACGCAAGAGCAGGCCACCTGAAGGTACATATGATCACCCATTTGCCACATTCCTATTTGATACAAGAGCACGGACGTGTCTCAGTCTCTCACTTCTGCTCTTCAAGTAGACGAGAGTCCAGAAGAAGATGTGTTTTCATGGCTGAAGTGTGCTAAAGGCCAGCCACACGAACCACAGAACCTCATGCCCACTCAAATTATACCTGGAACAGGTTAGTGCATTTATCCCTGTTAAAAATAAATGAAATCACAGTAACTGGAGCCCCGTTTTATCCTCTCTTTCTATCCCTTTAGCCTTGTACAGCATAGGTGACATGGTACACGCTGCCAGAGGTAAATGGGGGATCAAAGCCAACTGCCCCTGCACTAGTCGACATAGCAAACCCTTGGTGCGGCCCAGTGCTCCAAACGGCCTATCGCAGGCAAGACGTCTCCAAAAGATTTGAACTTAAAGTAAAATACATGCTTAGATGTTTTTTCTGTTCTCATCTTGTGTTTCACGTTTGGTGCAGTCGGGTGCAGCTAACAGCGTAGGGAACGGCGCCACTTCCACTTCAGCCACAACCCGTCCGAATGGGGAACCAGCAGCGGATGTCGTAGTCAAAACGGAGCCTGTGGAAGAGGCGGGCAGTGCTGAAACAACGTCAGGCTCCTGTGGGACAAACAGCAGCACTTCTAGCCCCGCTCCTTCCCTGACACCAGCCGCTAAAGATGGCAAGGGCTGTTCCTCGGCCCTTCACTGGCTGGCCGACCTGGCCACCCAGAAGGAGCCAAAAGGTGAGGGCAGTTAACAGTTAGTGGACGGCATTTAATAACAGTGGTTCTCAACTGATTTTGCTTCAGGGCCTTGAATTTAGGGTCTGCAAACCTGTTAGAACAAACTAAATTTTGTTCCGTTAACACACTATGTATGTCTTCTCTTAAATCTGTGCAGACACTATGTGCTCAGGCTCTTGTTTCTTTCTTAGAGTCTCTGCGCTCCGTGATGGGTCGTGACTCTCGTGCGCCGTTTAGTCTGGACTCCTTCGGCACCCTTTCCAAACCCTCAGGGTCCAGTCCTAAGCTCTTCAATAGTCTGCTGCTGGGCGCCGGCCCTTCCCAACCCAAAGCAGAGGGCACTAGCCTCCGGGATCTGCTGAACTCTGGCCCTGGGAAGCTCCCGCAGGGTCCCGCCGAGGGAGGTGTTCCTTTCCCTTCAGTGTTCTCCACTGCTAGTGTACGTTGCTATGATTTTACTTTACCTTTACGTCTTGAGACACATTTCTTCTTCTTATCAAAACGGTTGTGCTGCTTCCATTTTACAATACTTAGCAAGAGACAGGTAAACACTTTAAACGGTCTACTAACAGTAAGTAACTTTGCTACAGTAGAATTATAGTAAATCTTTTCGATTTGCATCCGTTTGACCTTGCTCTCCTAAGCAGGCTGATAAAATGAAGGGAGGTCTTCCTAACTTCCTGGATCACATTATTGCATCCGTGGTGGAGACTAAGAAGGCAGAGGGTCGGCGTGTGTCAGGGTCAGCCGAAGGCAGCGAGTCGGGGACTGCTCCGCGCAGAGAGGGCTTGATGGGTCTAAGCGTGTTAGACCCCCACACTTCCCACTCATGGCTGTGTGACGGCCGCTTGCTCTGCCTGCAGGACCCCAGCAACAGCAACAACTGGAAGATCTTCAGAGAGTGCTGGAAACAAGGACAGGTGAGCCGTGAAGATGCGTGTTTATTTGATCATTTACAGTCTGCTGATGCTAATAACCCTCTGTTGTTTAGCCTGTGCTGGTCTCAGGCATACACAAGAAGCTGAAGAATAACTTATGGAAGCCAGAGTCCTTCAGTCAGGAGTTTGGAGACCAGGATGTGGATCTGGTCAACTGTAGGAACTGCGCCATCATCTCTGATGTCAAAGTCCGAGACTTCTGGGATGGCTTCCAGGTCATTTCCAGTGAGTACTGACACTTTTTAGTGTTTATTTTCTTATGGCAATTTATAATTGTCTTAAACTATGAAACCACCATTATATTCTCCTCTGTTCTCTAGAACGGCTGCAGGGTGGAGATGGCCAACCTATGGTACTAAAACTTAAAGACTGGCCTCCCGGAGAAGATTTCAGAGACATGATGCCCACTCGGTAGGTTCGGTGCCATACATTTTTTGGCAGTAAGAAGTCAACGTATATATAGCACACTGTTTCATTTAAGGGTAGTAAGAACCCCCTTTATATCAATTGTGGAAAATTACATTTATGATATTTTACATGATATTTGAAAAAATGTACATTCGCCAATGCTGATAATTAAAAAATGCCAAATACCAATTGGCCTTGGCAACACATGGGTCGACCACTACCTATAGTATTTTCATTTGGAAGCAGCGAATTTTTTTTTTTTTTTTTTTTTTTTCAATGAATTGGCTTACTTGCATCCTTCTCACTGCAGGTTTGATGATCTCATGGATAACCTCCCTCTGCCAGAGTACACAAAGAGAGATGGCCGTCTCAACTTGGCCTCTCGTCTTCCAAACTTCTTCGTTCGGCCAGATCTGGGTCCTAAAATGTACAATGCCTATGGTAAGAGATCTGCATTCAACATCCTCACCACTGCTTATGAGGAATACACTGACAGCTCTTTAACCCTCTTCCCTCTGCCGTGTCCCTCCCAGGTCTGATCTCCACAGAAGACAGGAGGGTCGGTACCACTAACCTGCATCTGGACGTATCCGATGCAGTCAACGTAATGGTGTATGTGGGCATCCCGGAAGGAGACGGCGACCATGAAAGCAGTAAGCGTTAAGCTGTTGTTTACGTGTGCACGGGTATTTTTGTGTGTGTGTTCGATTTCAAAAGCAAATATAATTAAGCGATTGTTTCTGTTTGTAGATATGGCTGCCGTTTTCTTTTGTTCATTTGTAACATAAAATGTTGATCTTCAAGACTTTGTTTTTTGCCCTTGTGCTTTTATAAGTAATTTTGCAGTCTGTTTTTCTGTAAAAAAAAAAAAACATTGTAAAAATCCACAGGTTTTTTTCCTGAAAACACTTCCTGGTCTTAAAGAGATTCTAGCCATAGATTAAACAGTTTGATAGGAAACTGGCATTGAAATAGAAAAAAAAAAAATAGCTACAGTGCCTTGCAAAAGTATTCAGACCCCTAATTTTGTTTTACAACGTTAAATCCTCCCTCAAGAGGTAGTTTCTTAGAGGCCAACATTGGCACCCTGTAGACTTGAGTGCGCACAGAAGCCATATTTGATTTGATGACGTACGACATATTGAATGTCTTTCCCTTACAGCTTTATTTTCATTGGTATCAATTAAATATGGAATCTGCTCTGACTGAGGTTTCTCATAGTAAAAACAAAATTACAAGCTTTACCAAAAATCCAGCTACAGTCTTATAGTGTCCGAACCACTCACAGGCCAGTGAGTCGGACGCTGTTAAGGCCTTTAGGATGGCCTGTGCTCTTGGGGTCTTGCTACTTTTGATTGTGGCACCATTTCTCATTCACAGAAGCAGACCTCGCTGGATTCAAAGGTCTGTGCATTTTTTCATTTGTCTCACTTTAGGCATGCCCTCCCACTTTTCTCGCTTTCTATTGTTTTTCACTCCCATTGCTTTAACCCATCTCTTAATACTCTTTACTTTAAATGGTATATTATTTCTTTCCATTATAAAATACCAATGTGTGCACCAGTTTGCAAACTTGCAACAAACATCGTAACCATAGTGTTTTATGTTTTGTTTTGTTTTTTGTTGCATCTCACCGTGTTGATGCCCCTTCAGATGTTTTGACGGTTGAGTTATTTTAAAGGGGTCATATAATCAGTTTCTTTGGTACTTTTTTAGATAAAAGTTTGTTTGAATGCGTTTGATTGAAGACGAAACCGGTTGAAAAACTCAAATAACATTTAAGAGGCATAAGTTCAGTTGGGGTCAGAAGCTATTGGCTTTACTCCTGAGGTCACATAAGGGTTAAATTCTGTGGAAAAAGTGCATAATGTTTGAAATACCGTTTATATTTTTAAAACATGTGGCTGCAATGGTGATAGATGTCCCTCTAGAATACGTGCACTTTGTGAATGACTTTCAGTTTTCACGTAAACAAGGTTTTTTGAAATTCAGATTTTTTTTATATTTGTCAGCCCTATAAACCGGAGAAGCTAGGACTGCACACATACACACTATTTACCAGTTTCAGTCCCAGGTTTAGTGAAAATCATCGCAGATGAGATGAGACGAGCAATAAATAGCATCTTCAGTTTTTCTTTTGCTTTTCTTCTTGTTTCTCTCCCGGATGGGCTTTGCCACCTATTAAGCATGCTCAAGTGGTCAAAAAGCTGCTGATGGAGGTCCGATTAATCCTTAAGTTGCAGACGATGCCAGAAAACTGGGCCGACTGGATTGAGCGAATGACTGAGTTAGTCTGATTGTGAAAGAACTGATATGAACTAGATTAACCTATTAACTGATTTGTTGAACATTTAGAGTTCAACTTTAAGTTAACATTATGACCCCTTTAAATACTTCTTATCTGCTGTAGGAAAGCTATTTTTTTTTTTATTCTCATGTTCTTCAGTGGTTGGTGATGGACCTTCATATCCTGTCTTTCCTTCTTTTAAATGTTTAAAAGCGAACAAACAGAAAACATGAATTGAAACTTGTCAGCTTTTTATTCCAGGGATCTGTGTAGTCATATTTGTCTTCTATGCAAAACGACTGGAGTGGTGTTTCTGATTATTATATTTTTTGATGTATATTCTTATTACAACTCCTGAGCAAACCCTGCAGGATGAATCCTTGCCTTCTCCCTTATTCAGCCTCTCTGCTCCGTTTGCTGGCTTGATTAGTAGGGCTGTCAATAGATACGATTTTCTTTAATCGTAATTCATAATTTTTTTTTTTTTCATTAAGACAAAACGTGAAAACATTTGTGCTTGATAGCATTGCACAATTATTATTATTACTGTGTAATCAGCAAAAACGAATGCAACAATTTTGCCACATTGTGTGGACTTGAAGGAATAGTGCACCCAAAAAATGCAGCGTTAAACGTTTATTTTGACAGCCCTATTGCTTTGTAACTATAATCAGTTATTAAACTTTCAAATATATATCTACTGTCTGTGTTGATGGTCGAAGTGTAGTTGCCCAATGCTTGGAAACCCTGTGTAGAAACAAGAGTCTCTAACAATCGATATCAGTGGTTCAGCTCTAGTTCACTGCTTGATGAAAAAGATGAAGACGTTTGCACAAGTTATGTTTGTGTGTGTGTGTGTGTGTGTGTTTACTGACCAGCCTGTTATTACTGTAGAGGTGATGCAGACCATTGAAGAGGGAGATGTGGATGACATGACTAAGAGAAGAGTCTATGAGGCAAAGGAGAAACCTGGAGCTCTCTGGCACATCTACGCAGCCAAAGACGCGGAGAAGATCCGTGAGCTCCTGCGCAAGGTGAAAGGATGACCGTTACTGCTTTAGCAACCGTTTATCCCAAATGAAGACGTTCTCATGTTTCCTGACAACGATTTGGGAAGCATTCTCTGCTTTCTGTGTTGTAACACGCTATGAATGTCTGAAGCTCAATTGACCTGTTCATTGCAGGTCGGAGAGGAGCAAGGTCAGGAGAACCCACCAGACCACGATCCTATCCACGACCAGAGCTGGTACCTGGACCAGACGCTGCGCCGAAGGCTGTACGAGGAGTATGGAGTCCAGGGCTGGTCCATTGTGCAGTTTTTGGGAGATGCTGTGTTCATCCCAGCTGGAGCTCCACATCAGGTTGGCTATTTAGATGATGTCCACCATCAGAGTTCAGTTCCTAATTATGTACTTGACACTAGTGGTGTGCAATGTACAGAGAAATACTGTAACAACACCATAATATCTCTTGGATTTGGAAGATAACAATAATTAAACAAGTTTGTTTTTGTACTGGAAACGTGAAAAAAAAGTTCTACTTTCATTCAAATCCAGAAACTTTTAATAGGCAAATACTAACATCTTGTTTATTAAACTGATGTATTAAATCAGTATCACATTTGCAATCATGCAGAAATTGGGTAAGACGGCTCTTCCTCATAATATTGCTTTTTAAGGGTTAGTTCAGCCCAAAATGAAAATTCTGCTGTTAATTACTCTCACGTCGTTCCGAACCCATAAGACCTTCGTTCATCTTCAGAACACAAAGTTGAGATGTTTTTGATGGAATCAGAGAACTATCTGTCTCTCCGTAGACAGCAACACAACTGAAAGGATCCCAGGTCCAGATTTGTTCTTTGGCGCAAAGAAAACAAAAAGATAAGAGTAGCAGTTAGGATTTAAGGGATACACCAATGAAAGGGTTATTTCAAACTATACAGGGTGTCAAACACACACAACTTTAGTTTAGTTATCATAGGTCATATTCTTACCTGCATGTTACATCCATGAAGTAAATTCAGATCAATGTGACGTTACTAGATATCATAGGTCAGTAAATCTGACAGAAAAGGATAAGGCCTTACAGACTGGTTAAGCTGGAATACAAAACCATACACAACAACACACACACACACACACACACACACACACACACAGACACAGAAAGAGTGGCAAGGAGAGACCGAGTGACAAAATCCATTCTCATAAATCGCAGACTTCCTGTCGTCGTAGCTAATGAGTGTAAATTAGAAAGTTGTCCATCTTAATACGAACAACATGTATACCGAGTTTGGTGACTGTAGAAAGAACTAAGCTTCCTACTTTTGACAAAAGGTGGTCCACGCCTGTTTATGAGCTTCATTACTGATGTGTATTGTAGGGGTGTAATGATACATCGTATCGAACCGTTCGGTACGAGGCTTTCGGTTCGGTACGCATAAGAACCGAATGATTCAGAAAAAAAAGAAAGAAATAGAATAAACTGTAAAATATAATGTTTTCAGTGCTACGCTCAACAAGGCAGCGCAAACGACGGGACAGGGAACCCGCGTCTGCTCCTCCCACCCCCAAACAGGCGAGAACCAGAATTATGTTTATATTATTTCATATACAGTACATATTATGTTTTGCCGTATCGAAAACATACCGAACCGTGACACTACTGTATCGTATCGAACCGAACCGTGATTTTTGTGAACCGTTACACCCCTAGTGTATTGTGTTTCATGTCATTGTAAGCATATTATCTGCCTCATATTCAATGTTAAAGTTTGACACTTTGTCACAGCAACAGCATTTACCATATCAATATTCCATTAATAATTTTACATCGGCGCCGTAGAGCTCCTGTGCACGCCCCGGGTCTTAATCTCTGCGCTGGCTTGATGACCACAGATTCCAATGTGTGTGCCAGTTTTCAAGAGTTTTGGAGCATGTTAAAGTCCCCAAAAAGCCCCGAATAGTCGAGGGGGAAAAAATACAAATAACAAATTTGTATTTCACCGCAGTGCTCGGGCCCTAATAATAATCCTTAGAAAAACAATTGGGCCCTTAGCCTATTGGCTCAGGCCCTAAATATCATAACGCACTGCATACTCGCTATTTGACGTAATCAGCCTTGTTCACATCCAGTGGAAAGCATATGCATGCGTTGTGAAACTCTTAAATGATGGAGGACTTAACTAGGGGAGACGAAAGATTGAGTAAATTGTTATTCTCGTAGTGTCGCAAAACTGAAGTTGAGCCACTGATGTCACATGGACTGTTTTACTAATGTATTCATTACGTTTCTGGACCTGAGATCGTTTCTATGGAGGGTCAGATGAATCTCTGATTTAATCAAAAATATCTTCATTTGTGTTCCGAAGATGAACGTCGGTCGTACAGGTTTGGAACAACATGAGGCTGAGTAATTAATATAGTTAAAGGGGTTAGTTAAGCCAAAAAATTCTGTCATTATTTCAAAATGCACTATATAGTGAATTATGGGTCATTCTGACTGCATTTTAATGGGCTTCATTGAAAGTGTGAACTCTATTTTAGTGGACAATGCATAATGCACACCCCTACTTGACACATAAATACTAATTTTCTCGTCTTGGTTTTCCCAGGTGCACAACCTGTACAGCTGTATCAAGGTCGCAGAAGACTTTGTTTCTCCTGAGCATGTGAAGCACTGTTTTAGACTGACGCAGGAGTTTCGCCACCTTTCCACCACTCACACTAACCATGAAGACAAGCTACAGGTATCTGTGCCATTGCAAGCCAGATTTTTGGTGAGCATTAATGCTTGTCAAGCACTGTATTCTGATTTAGTATTCCCATCATTCACAGGTGAAGAACATCATCTACCATGCCGTGAAGGATGCTGTGGGAACATTAAAAGCCCATGAGCCCAAACTAGGCCGCTCTTAGTTGTTGAACTGATGGTGGAGAAGTCTCGGGGTGGGTGAGATTTAGATTTGGTTGAGACCAGTGCACTCTCACAACGAGCTGTTTATAATGGGACGTCTCAGCGTTTTGGTAGGATGAAGATGCTCCTTCATCAATGTTACAAAAGCGTTGTTTAGTTTTACAATCCTTTTCTCTGTATTTAAAAAGTCTGTTCTTTTTCTCTGCGTTTTAGAATTTGTTGGACTGTTCAGAGAGCTGGTGATATAAGCTGACATGAATCATTTAAAAAAGGCCTTCAACAAGGTTTCTTCATGACTTCTGTGAAAAAAAAACAAAAAAAAAATGAGCACTGGGTTTCCTTCTTAGAGAACATTCATTTTGTGCTCTTCGATGGAGAGCTTTTAGTTAAGATGGGGGTCAACGGTATCTAAAGAAAATTGTTTGGAAGTTTTCTCCACCCTTTTCAAGAGAGGAGGATAAGAGCATGGAAGGGAACTAGACCAAAGTTTTTTTTATTTTTAGTTTTAAGTTCCTTTTTTTTTGTCTTTTTGATGAAAACCTGTTCTTTGCTTTTTTGTGTAATATGCCATTTAGGTAATATTTCACTGACAAGCGTTAGACTGGCTTTGAGGAACGTCATTCAAGAATCAACAACTGAAGTTCTGCAGAACTACTGGTCATTAATATGTACCTATATATATATATTGATCTTAGCAGTGTGTATGTTTTTCTTTTTCTTTTCTTTTTTTTTTTCCAAAATAAAGGTTTACAAGAAATGATTTGGCCCTGTTATTTGGAAATTACACAATGAATTTCTTAGTTATCTATTTGTTTAATGCTTACTATTTTATTTTATAAGACATTTTGTGGTTCATGGATGACACTGCAATAAACTAAAGCTTTTGAAATCTTGTCTGTTTGCTTTGATTGAACTTATATGTTAGCATGCATGTAAAAACAATTCTATGGACGTCAATGGTGTCCTGTTTAATTTCATTCTTTAAAATATATCGTTCTGCGACAGATGTTTATGTATTATATTCCAAAGACGCCAAATACATACTTGTCTGTTGGCAGATTAGCAGGTGTTTTCCTATTAAAACTATATATATATTTTTTTTTTTTTCACAATCACAAAGTTATTTTAAAGTGGCTAACATGTGTAATATCTTTATGGAGTGGGAGGATCCTCTTGGACCAGAGCAGCTTTTAGCAGGATCTTCTGGGAGCAGGGACGTCAAGAGAAGAGCTCTGGGACTGAAGCAGCCAGATCTATGACTGGAACTAGTTTTCAGTTCTTTCCCATCACGACCTTTTTTAAGTGGATAGGACGGGACTGACAGCTGTGGGATGTTCTGTGTGATTTAATTAGACACGGCAGTATCCTGCTCCTCCTGAGCTTTGGTGGGGAGAGAAACAACAGAACAGAGGCAAACCTCTGATCCCTGCTCTTGTTCTGCCTCTACTTCTCTCTTCTCTTCACAGATATCCGCAGGCGTCTCTTCAGGAGAGGAGCTCCGCCGTGTGGTCGCTGTCTCTTAACGAGATCTATCCCATAATCAGCACGATTAAAAACTATCAACAACTGTAAACTCAAACACTGCTGGTAACAGACTCCTTACTTGCCACAAAGTGAGCAGGTGAGTCTCGCGCTTTACGTAGTCGCGCGCTGCATGTTCTGAATTACTCCGATATAACAGAGCTGAGACACTGTTGAAATGTTATTTGCATTATTATTTTTTTTTTTTTTTTGTAACTAAATAAAAATTGCATAATAACAAAAAAAAAAAAAAACGCATAAAAACAATGTATTGAAATATTTTGCTGAATGGTAAAAAAAAAAAAAAAGTCAGAATCTGGTGATGTGATGCACCACAACAAGAGTGGCTCAGAGAAGTGGAATCAGTTTTAAGAAAATGTCTATATACCCAGTGTTTTGGATTAAGCCGAGAACCAGGGCCCTGTTCCATAAAACAAGTTTACCAAATAAGCCAGGTTTACGGCAGATAGTCTGATTTATTTTAATACAAATTAACTGGGAATAAGTCAGACTAACTGAAATAAGCCTGGTTTATACTCTAATCTTGATTTATGGAACAGGCCCCGGGTATAATGACTTCCAGTATGTGCCACCTTTACATTACATTTACCATGATAGTAACTCAGAAAAGCACATGTCTTGACTTCAATATTACGCAATTATTATTATTATTTTGCAGACTATAACACCACCCAGTCAACATCTGCTAGTATTTGTCTAACAAAAAGTAGCCTATTTTGTGCTATCCGTGTACAGAAGCACAAATGTTGTAAGCTTGTTTAAGCTGACAGTGTACTCACTAAACCGTTTGCTTTTCAGCAGTAACAGTAAACTCATCAGTTCACACAAATACAGCTTTAAAGCTCAGCAGGCCATACATATTAGTAAAATGATTAGGGCTTACAAACTTTTGAGCTTCAAAGGAAAACTTTTGAAATTGGCCTTTTTCAAAAGATTTTGTGCAAACTTACAGTAGCAACAATAAGTATGTGCTGTTATGGGTATCATGTGAAATATTTGTAAGGGCAGCAATGAAACATGAATGTTTGTTTTAACCGGAGCAGGTGCAAAGATGTCGCTGTCCCTTTAAGAGACGCGGGCTGACGGAGCGCATATGCAGCGGCTCCCTTTCATCCTCCTCACTGCTACACTGAGACACAGACGCACAAGATCCGCCGGGATTCCTCCGATAATCAGCATCACTCCTGCGCTCGGGATGGAGGTGTGGAATGATCGACTGATATAAGGAAAAGTCCTCGCCGAGATCAAGATGGTGTCGTGGATCATTTCGCGGATGGTGGTGTGAGTGTTTATGCGGCGCGCGCGTGTTGCTGCGGATGCATGACGCTTTTCAATGGAAATAAAATATAGTGATGCTAATTTGTTAATTAAAACGCCTTAATTACACGTATGTAGGCTGATTTAAATGAATTCGGCTACTCTTATACATTTCATAAAGGGGTAAAGTAATCAAGCAAAGCGATGACTTCATCCAGTCGAGGTTCACCATTTGTATTTCTTGTTGTGTGCACGATTTTCACCTACAGCCACATGCCTTATGTATGATATTGTGCCTTAAAGTACCAAATGCGTTAATAGAAAATAAGAAATATGGTTTTTGTTTTAAAAACACATTGGCAGGGTTAAACATAAAAGCTGTTGTGTATATTACACCCATCTCCTCTGTATGCTGATGTCATCATACCTTCATGTTTTTTTATTTTTTTATTTTTTTTTAACTAACCTTAACCAGTGACTCCTGAGATGGTTTGATGGGGGGTTTTCTGTAAGAAGGCCTACCTGCCTTTCAGATTTGTCTCTGCTGGTAATGTTATGTAATGTAAAGAAGGCCAATCTGGTCCATATGACTCACATATTTGTTATGTTAGGGTCTCAGATGGTGGGATTCACAATCAGGTGACTTTGATTGGCATTGGGTCATACCCTGTCTGCCGACTCGGATTACTTACTTCCCGATTCATTGATTACACCAAACGCTCAGGCCTTGCTCCACAATGCATGTGCAGGTCACATTGTTCCAAAGACTGCTTGGGCACAAATGGGAGAGGATGCATTTTGTTGGCCGGGACTTAGATCATTAGATACAAACTTCAGGTATCTTTATCGTGGTTTTGCTGAATCTCATGGAATGCTCTTTGCTGTGGCGTTAACTGTGGTGAGCAGATGCATTATGGGAGTCAGGCTAACAAATGGGACGGAGGGCATGTGGTCTGCCACGCGCCAGACTGCCTCGCTGTCCTCATGCTTCATTATGCATTATACACGATGCATAGTCTATATAGTCTATATTTTCTTTCTTTTTTTTTTAAGCCAAGAGGGCCCAGGTGAACATGGTAAAAAATGCAACTAATAGATATCACTATACTTCCCCATTGTCCTTATAAAGAATTGCAAACTGTTTTTGCGTTATCTATCAAATCATATATGCGCTAATTTGCATGCATTCCAGAAGATAGATTTGAGCATTAAATAAAGCCACATTCAATATTCTCATTTTCTTTTGTTGACATACTGTATTATTACAAAGGGCATCTATTTTCATCACTCGGAAGAATCCACCATGATTTTAGCAACATAAATAAATAAATAAATAAAATAAAATGAAGCAAATTGTATAGAAACGTTTCTCCTCTGTTTAAAAAAAAACCCTTTTAAATATAGATTGGACTAAAGCTGTTTATTTGGTGTGTAAGCACTGCAGAAGTGGATATTTTTGGCTCAGAGTATAAGAAAACACTAATTTAAATAGTCTGGCTTTTAAACAAACTTGTAATTAAAACCTACAGCTGCAAATGGATTAATTTTCAAATCTAAAAAAATCGATTTTGTATTGGATGTTTTTTTCCTCACTAGTCTCAAACACAATTAAAATAAATCCGTGATGAAACAATGTTTTATTGGGACGCACTCCTGCCAGCTGTCTGCAGTGCGTTCAGTGGGTAGGTGTGGTCTGTCCCGTATCCCGACGTCCTCTGGATCTGCCATTGCAGAACGTTCAGATTTTGTCACATCAGCACAAAAGGGCATGTTTGTGTGTGTGGGAGCGCGGGTGAACGAGAGCACGTGTTGGGTGCATGCTGCACATCTGCGTCTAATCTGGTCCCTTTGTGTGTACATCCGTCTCTGTGCGCTCCGACTCCCTTTCATAAATCATTCACTTTTCATGGCCCTCAGATTCGAAGTGTTTGCTCTGTCACGTCATCAGGCATGGTTGTGTGTGTACATTTAAAGCTACGGCTGACTGGGATACCTTGTGTGTGTTTGGCTTCTAACTGAAGTACAGCTCTGAATATTTTGATCAGCCGTGGGTATATTAGATGTGTGATTTATTATTATGATTTATTTCTGTTCTTGTTTGATTCGAATGAACTGGAGGCATCTATCTTAGCTTCTTAGACTTACTGTAAATGGCCAGCCTCTTAAGTGTCATAAATGTGTGCTTTAACTTGAGGTAATGGTGCAAGTGGAATTGTAGATGCTGAGGTGAGTTGGTGTGATGGTAAGATGAGCTTGCTTGTGGGTTTAATTAAAATCTTTTCTCTCTGCAGCCTGGCCTTCGGGACCCTCTACCCAGCCTATTCCTCTTATAAGGCGGTGAAGACGAAAAATGTCAAGGAGTATGTGAGTAATTCAGTAATGGCATCAAATAGCCTGATATTTGACTCTTTTGTAATCTTATAGCAAGCAGAAAACACTCCTCTTAATGTCCAGTTAATGACAATTAATAAACAAAATGTTATATGTATGGGGGTGCGTGTGTCTTTTAATAATTTCTGATAGACCAATACAATTCAGTCATTAATAGAGTTTAGTTACTTCCTGTAAATAGGGTACACAAACAGAACAAAACCCCCACAAAAATCTTAATTGTTAACTAAATCTTATCTCATAATTAAGTTACTTAACTTATAACTTAACATGAACTATATATATATATAAAAAATATGGAATCTCAGGTTACTGGTTGCTATGGAAACCACTGGGGCAGCAGTTTGCTGCCTCAGATACCATTTTTAGCATCTCCCTCATCTCTATTATAAACAGCACCGTCTTCCATTCATTTAGAGATGTTTACTAAAGACAGTTTGGATATTGTTGACAACCTTATGAAGCCTTATGAAGATGAATTTATACATTTGGATGATCATAGTTAGTAGTTCTATCATAATTACCCAACTGTGTATTAATCTAATTGGCAGTACAGATGGAGACATAACTGGCAGTGTCATGTTTTTTTCATAAGGCAGTCATGCATAACACACAAGGCTATATTCAGCAAGAACATGTGACGTGACACACGCTGATGTCATGCACACACGTGCTCGATTATAACATCTGTGTGCGTTTCCATCCTCAGGTGAAATGGATGATGTACTGGATAGTGTTTGCGTTATTTACGACAGCAGAGACGATCACAGATATGCTTCTCTCTTGGTCAGTCACTTGTTAATAAAGTTTTGTACGTTTAAGCTACACATTTGTCGTCTTCAGCCCTAAAATTAATAATAATTTATTTAATGTAAAATTGTTACATGTTGACCTTCTATTTCCCAGGTTTCCGTTTTATTTCGAATTGAAGATTGCCTTTGTGATCTGGCTGCTGTCCCCGTACACCAAAGGCTCCAGTGTGCTGTATCGCAAGTTTGTGCACCCCACGCTCTCCAATAAAGAGAAGGTACTGGTCAAGATGACTCATTCACTTTTTGGCATCTTCAAACCGGTTCGCAAAATTTGTTTTCAGACAGGTTTCCTGGACAGTCAGAGAGTTGAGGCACAGTAATGGATCTGTCATGCTCGGTGTATTTGTGTTACAGGAAATCGACGAGTACATAACCCAGGCTAAAGACCGCAGTTATGAGACCATGATGCGGTTTGGAAAGAGAGGACTCAATATTGCTGCCACTGCAGCAGTCACAGCAGCCACAAAGGTGAAAGGTGTTAGGTGAAGTGTGTATCGGGGGTCTTTTAAAGTAATTTAGCTGAAATGATAATAATTGTAAATAAATAATTCTGTAAAAACAACACGATTCTGAAATAATATTACTACAATTTAAAAGAACTATTTTCTGTTTGAATAGATTTGAATATCATATATTTGAAGATATATATTCCTGCGATACAAAGCTCGTCTTCAGTGTCGCATGATTCTTTAGAAATCATTTTAATATGCTGAGAATAGATTCACATCTCTTATTTTCATAAATGCTAAAAGCAGTTGTGCTGCTTAAATGATAAAATGAAAAAAAAAAATAACTTAATAAACCAGTATGTAAATAAATGTACTGGTCCAGCATAAAAAATATTTTATTACTTAAGTCTGTTCTTTAATATAGTACCTAGCAATTGATTTATTGTTTCTTTTTTGTATGTTGTGAAATATTGCCAAATGTATAAAGATGTAGTCCTTCTCAAAGTGTCTCAATGCACATTTGTCTTTTATTCAAACTGTGCAAACAACTGTATTGTCATCTGTACAGTGCAGTATAATTGTGACGTGCCTCGAGTAAGATTATGCAATTGTTATATATGAGTCTATCGTGTTGTTGACCTGCAGGGTCAGGGTGTGTTATCAGAGAAGCTGCGCAGTTTCAGCATGCAGGATCTGACTCTGATTCAGAACGAAGACGAGCTGCAGCTGGACGGCACAGACGACACGCATACTGCCGCTACGCTACCTCGGACTAAAACAGTCACGCGCTCAGGTAGCACACAGAATAAAACCTAGGCCGCTTTCCCAAAGTGGTTTCATCAACTGGTCTCATGGTATAAACGTACCTTGGTGCACATTTAAGCGAGACACAAAATACGTTCCAATAAGTACATATCACTGCAATTTCTAAAAGAAAAAGACTACTTTTATTCCTTTTCACACAAATGTACAGATTTTCGATTAACTTTTCGAACAATTACTTGAAGAATATCAGGTTATGACTTCAAAACAATATTAATATGCTAGAATATTTGAAAAACGATCATTTTGAACGTTGGCATCACACATATCCAGCTTCATATCTATGGGTTTTCATTGACGGTAGGTTTGTTCGGTAGCTCACGGAGTACAGAGATGTGCTTGAGAGGCGAGGAGCTAGTGCTGTGAGGCACGTACATATTTTTATGAGTCCAGGTTGGCATTTACTAACAGGTGTGACTGCTTAAATCTAATCCTCTACATACAGACAAACAACCAAAGTAAATCCGCTTCTTTAATGTCTGTAACTATAGTGATAGATCACTATATACACATCATATTTATAATGGTCTGTCCTGTTCAAACACATACAGGCAGGTCACTGAGGTGTGTGTGTTTGCTGACTCATTGCCATTGTCTCGGCCTGTTTGTAATGCTGATGCTGATGTGACCAGCATGTGATTCAGCGGCCTACTGGCTGAATCAGGAGGGGTCGATCTGCTGGGGTTTGTTCAAACGCAACTGCACACTGTTTTCTATTGGTTGGAAGAGTTTCCGCGCTCATGTAAGAGGTTCAGGACAAGTGCCGAGTTTGACCTCTTCAAATGCCGGGACGTCACGAGACTCGCACGGTCATGACCCATCTGCGAGGCTTTACAGCAAACACAAAGACCGTCTGTGGTAGAGAGGTGATCGTTTCAGTAATGAGATGTGTAGTGATTTTATTAGCCTACAGAGCTCCTTCACTGAATTACAGAGCGTCAGAGAAACACCGTGAATGGACAAGCAAAAGGCTCTTCTAAATAAGGCTTTGAATGAGCCCTGGCAAGCTTTAAATGCCAGAGAGCGTCTGTTCACGCCACAGTGCCAGAGGGCCAGTGATCACACCGCAAGACAAATTTGATGCTTGTATTGGATTTGGTTGACTCATTTTATTTCATTCACATGACCCTAATGCGGCTTGTATTAGAAACTGGTCTAAACAGGACAACAGCTAAACTTTTAATTGTGCTGTAACAAAATATCCTGATATCATAGATGTTTTTGTGCTGATAATCGATTAAACATTGACTAATAAATCACATTTTTGTCTGCAACCTAACATTTCAAATTTGTAATCAGAAATATATTTTTACATTTAATCTCCAAACGTATGTTTACTTGTGCACTTCATTAGTGCTGTCAAACGATTAATTGCATTGCAAATAAAAGTTTGTGTACATAATATATGTGTGTGTATATATATATATATATATATTTTAGAACAAATATGTTTGTTTATATATTAAATGTTTTTTTATAATATAAATTATTTTAATATTATATTAATATAAATATAGGGTTGCTTCTGATGTTTTTTTTGTTGTTGTTGTTGTTGTTGACAAAGCTTTCTCATATTAAAGTGGCCCGATCTAAATTTGAAAATGTCAGATTGGGTGAAAAATCAAAAATACGACTTGAGTGACACTCTTCTGTGAAGAGAAAGTAGCATTAGAGACCTACTCAAAATATGGCTTTTTGAATAATTTATCAAAATTAATAAAAAAAAGAAATGGTAACATGTCAGATTCGTGCCAGCTGCACATCGAGTAGGAAGATAAAAACAGCGGGGAACGGAAAAGGAACATGTTTAAACTGCTTCTGTAATTATTGTTATTTTCAGTTCGTGCCACACCCCTCCCGGCTGACACCGAATCACAGCACAGCTCTCGCTCTGATGAGCAGTCAGACAGCAGGACGGAGCATTCAGATGAAGATATAGCAGATAAGGCCCCCAAACGCACCCCAAGCGTGAGAGCAGCCAAGAAACCAGCCGCTGCCAAGACAGAGGTACACAATTCACTTGCTCTTTCTTCCACCACCTTTTGTTGCTTTCTGTTAGCACTCACTGATTGGACTAGAATGATGTATTTAGATTTGTGCAGTAGGGGCTGCACGATTTGGGAAAAATGTGCGATTGCGATTATTAAGGTCAAAATTATGATTGCGATATGATATATAAGTGGTTGGACTCAACTTGCTTGTTATAAAGAAAAATGCACACACAGATTACTAATAATGCTGAAATCTGAATTTCTCAACTGAGATACAGTATACAGTGCAATCTAGCTACAATGTGGAGAAAAATAAACTGTAGAAGAATATGGCACAGATATTTTATTTGCCCACAATTCAGAAATTATTTTGTCACTTGTTATTTCTAATACCTGCTTATCCAATCAAGAAATCTCTATGGATTTCTCTGAAATAAAGTGCATCCAGAAAACATGCAGACCCCTTTTCCCACATTTTATGTTGCAGCCTTGTGCAAAAATGCTTTAAAATGTTATTTTAAATTTTTTCGACACTCCAATAACATAATAATGACAAAGCAAAAATGAAGATTTCTGATAAGCTTAGCTCCGGCGCATCCCATTTCTCCAGATCTTTGAGATATTTCTACTTTGGAGTAAATCTGTGGCAAATTAAATGAATTGTAATGATCTGGAAAAGCATAAGCCTGTCGAGAGACAAGACTGTGTTGAGGCACAGATCTGGGGAAGATGATAAAAAGTGCTGCAGTGAAGAACACCGTGGCCTCCATAATTCTTAACGGTCCGAGGTTGGGTACAACCAATCTGAAGAAAAGAGTAAGAGAGGTAACCAAGACCTTGATGATCACTCAGCTTGAGCCCCTGTTTAGAGATGTTTGCCTCTATGTGCATGACACAAGAAATTACAAAAAAGCACCTAAATGCATAAATGCATTTTTTTTTTTTTTTTACAGTACAGAATTATTAAAAAAATATATATATCTCATGGCCATAAAATCCAACAATTCATTCCCACAGCTGACTTACACATCAGCACAATTTACTTATTCATCTCCTCATTGTAATTAAATCATAAGCACAATTTAGCAATTTGTTGCCTTGTTTGACCTCATCATGTGCACTATTTATTTATTTGTTCCTTCGTTTTAGGTCAATCCATTACATATAATAATTAGCAGGACGGCTAATTTATTACCTTTTTCATGACAATCCATTCTGTTTGTTAAATAATTGCCCTTTTTGGCAACAGGCTATACCCCCATCACAGTCCTGCAATAATTATTTTCATAACCGCAACAAATGGCCTTTTCACAGTTTGCAAGGATTAGTAAAACATATTAGTGATTTGACTAAAATGAGGCAAAGTAAATTGTGCTTGTGTGTTAATAGGTAAAATAAATTGTTGACTTGTATATAATATAATATACTTAATATATATATATATATATGTATACACAGTACTGTGCAAAAGTCTTAGGCCACTGGTATTTTCAGCATAAAAAACGGTTTTAAGTGGGTTATTTCTATGTTTTGCGTGTCAGTTGGAAATATCGGTTTACATCTCCAAACATGAATTTTTGTCATTAATTGTAATTATGCAGTGAGATTATCGTCTGACAACAGCCAGTGCTCCACACAGAGATCTGATCTGATCATCATCCAATCAGTCTGATATCACAAACAGAGACAGACTCAATCCAGAAGAAATGTGACAACGTCTCCAAGATGAAGAAAAAAACCTACCTGGAAAGCTAAAGTACTGTTCAAAGTTTTAGACACTAATGCTGTAAAATGAGGATGCAGCTGTGTTTGATTATACTGATTGGACTTGATTAGGAAAGACACACACCTGTCTATATAAGACCTTACAGCTCACAATGCATGTCAGAGCAAATGAGAATCATGAGGTCACAGGAACTGCCTGAAGAGCTCAGGGACAGAATTGTGGCAAGGCACAGCACTGACCAAGGTTACAAAAAAACATTCTGCTGCACTTAAGGTTCCTAAGAGCACAGTGGCCTCCATAATCCTTAAATAGAAGACGTTTGGGTCGACCAGAACCCTTCCTAGAGCTGGCTGTCTGGACAAACTGAGCTATCGGGGGAGAAGAGCCTTGGTAAGATCACTGCGACTGAGCTCCAGAGATGCAGTCAGGAGATGGGAGAAAGTGGTAGAAAGTCAACCATCACTGCAGTCCTCCATCAGTCGGGGCTTTATGGCAGAGTGGCCCGACGGAAGCCTCTCCTCAGTGCAAGACACAAGATTTTCTGGTCTGATGAGACCAAGATAGAACTTTTTGGCCTTAATTCTTTAAAAAGTTATTATTTAAAAGTTGGTATGTGTGGAGAAAACCAGGCACTGCTCATCACCTGTCCAATACAGTCCCTACAGTGAAGCATGGTGGTGTTTTTCAGCTGCAGGGACAGGACGACTGGTTGCAATTGAGGGAAAGATGAATGCAGCCAAGTACAGGGATACTAAAACCTTCTCTAGAGTGCTCAGGACCTCAGACTGGGCCGAAGGTTTACCTTCCAACAAGACAATGACCCTAAGAACACAGATAAAATAACCAAGTATTGGCATCACGACAATTCTGTGACTGTTCTTGAATGGCCAGTGACCCCAAATCCAGTTGTGGAAAAACTTGTTGCATCTTTCCCAAAAAGACTCATGGCTGTATTCGATCAAAAGGGTGCTTTTCTTTTTTAATAAATCTGCAAAAATGTCAACAATTCTGTTTCAATACGGGGTGCTGTGTGTACACTGAGGTAAAAAAAAAAAAAGAACTTAAATTATTTTAACAAATAACTGCAATATAACAAAGACTGAGAAAATTTAAGGGGGTCTGAATACTTCACGTACCCACCGTGTGT
>JAUMHG010000013.1:1247654-1260284 GCA_032359395.1 Enteromius anoplus | reverse complement strand
CCGTGCGCGACTGAACGAATCACTCCCACGAGACGACTCGTTCTTCCCGAGTCACATTAAAGATTCGTTCAAAATGACACAGTCTTGAGTATTTCTGACCATCGCCTGATTGTCTATGTGCTTAATACACAGGAAATGCCAATCTTAATTAAAAGGAAAGTGTAATATCTAAAGTAGGCTAAGCACGTGGGTGTACCAAACCGAACAGGGCGAACCGAACGGTTCGATAAGGAAACCAAAAACCGTTGCATCCCTACTTTATATATTAAATATTCAGATATAACATCAAATTTAAGAAATTAATTGCGATTAATCGTTTGACAGCACTAATAAATATATAAATTTAACATGTCTATAGTGCTTAATCCCATGCATGCGCAAACATCCACATCAGTATGATGAGATGCATTTTTAACTGCTGTTTTCCCACATGTTTGTTTTGTGTCTATTACGTTATAGAGAGGATATATTTAAATATTCATTGAAATGCCACTCCCAGCAGCATCGGGACGTTCAACAGTATTTTCTAATATTAAATAAGTTGCATTAGATTATGACCCATCATAAATAAATGTTCTAAAAAATGTTTTTGTTGTTGTCGATAATGTCTAGTAATCATTATCATCACAGTCTCAGGACCAATTCAAACGTATTTCACAATGTGGCTAATTGGTACGACTTCGTTCTCGACCTAAAATCCCCAGTGATGGGTAGGTTTAGGGGCTGGCCTAGCTTTTGGTCATTCGTATTAACTGGCAACTCGTAAAAAACGTACGATTATTGTATAAGTGAGGTCTAGTGAGTGAATTAGCCACCTTGTAAGATATGTATATATTGAGATCTGGCTGTCATTTTAACCCTACTCTAGCCTTTTTTATACCAGGTTTTTTTGTCTATATTATCCTTTCGGCTTTGTCTTATTTCTCAGAAAAAACCAACAAGCCACACTCTTTGAGTTATCATTCATGTCCATGGCGCAAACGTGAGTTACAGAATAAAGTCGAATATTTATGGATAACACACAGGTGTATTTTGTTTGTCAACACAAGTATAAAAACATTCAGGAATATACAAGCTCAAAATGTCCCAAGTGCTGTTCACGAACTGAGCGCAGACCTGGAAATACAAGTGCAGTATGCGGAAATGTTGAGAAATATTGAATGGGGCTAATCTACTGGCTCTTTAAGAGATTTTAAGCTTGCCTCTTAACACATTGGAGCACTGCCCTGTGGTAACAATAGTGTTGGTACACAGGGATGATAATGATAATGTAAGCTCGGGTAAGGCGGGATAATACAGGCTTAACCACTGCTCTGGGATGAAGGAGCAGTGGAAGAAAATAAAGAGAGAGAGAGAGCAAAACCCTCAGGCGTCCGCCTACTTCTTACCATTCAGACATGATCAAATATCTACACAAACACCCACAAACACACTCGCACCAGTGAAGCATACACAGCTCAAAGGTGGAAGCTATAAATAAGTGATCCAAAATTGCTCTCTCTTTTGTAAGTTTCGGTTTTGTCCATGTAAATGAGGCTTGAGGATTAATCCGCTCTTCCTGGATAACGTGTCATCTTCAAACCTTTGCGTGGCGTTGTAAACTGATATTGTGCTCCGTTTAAGGGTGCAGTTGAGGTCAGAAACGGTGTGGATTAAAACAGGCTAAACGTCATCACTCCAGTGAATAAGTTTTGCCCACACAATACCTGTACAACAGGGATGTCTTGAGTGGCTCATAAGAGCTGTTGACTGCAGCGCTCTCTCCTGAGAGCTGCTTTTATTGTGTCCCTGACTGCATCGCTCAGTATTATACATCTCCCTCATGTCCATCTCTCTCGCTCTCTTCTTTCTCTTTACCTTAATTTCATCCCTCTCTTTTCAGCTTTGCCGTTCATGATGAAAAAGTTTTATTTGCCATAGCAACCGCTTGTGTTCTCGTTTTTCTCTCCCCCTACAAAAAGCACTGCGGTGGTACCGTGGTTCAGGAATGGCAATACCCCTGTTTATTTAACATCTTCACATACCATGGTTTGTAGAAGCTGCTGAAGGATGTTTCCCATGTTTTGTTTGATGTGTATTCATACATTCATACATACTGTATTGCGTGTGCTTTCAATATTATCTGCACCACTATGTGAAGTCCTATTATCCATATTACCTTACCCTTCGGTATATACAGTATACACTGCCAGTTTTGGACGAATACATGTCTGACTATTTATATGAATGGCAACAATTCTTTTAACCGTTTTTTTTGATCCGGTGTGTAGCTTTTTACTTCTCAAACATATATTCCTGGACGACCATGCAAAGATTCATCAGGCTAAAATCATGAAATACTGGTTCAGTCAGGGTCACCAAGTTGTGACCTTAACCTTATTAAAGTCTTTTGTTTGTTCTGGAGTTGACTTCACGGATTAATCAGACTCTCCCCTTATCAATACAAGATCAGTATTGATAGTTCATACAAAAAATTATTTTCTGTCATAGTTTTCTGTAGTTTCAAAGCTTCATGGTTACTTTTTAACATTAGCACTGTTAAATGTAATGGTCCTACGCCTTCCACAGATGATATAAACATACAAACATTTTGAGCACCTAACTTACTATGATGGCTATTAGGATGTGTAGACCTTCAGCCAGCATGACTAAAGTAGTTTTTGAACCAAATCACATATCCTTTCTTAAACATCCATTGCACTCTGTAAAAAGTTTTCACAATGATATAATACAAATACTACAGTTTATAAGTACAGTTTACAATTCTTACTTTTTTTTTGATTGTTAGAGGAAAAAGTGTGGGTGAGCTAATCCTTTAGTGAGTTAAAGTGTGACAGTAGTTTGTAATAGTTTGAAATCAGCTCATTGCAACAAACTTCCTCGGCCTGAACTCCAGAAAACATACATTTTATCTCATTTTGTGATTCTATACCTATCCCTGTCATTACAAAATAAGACACTGGCTTTTCAGCTCTTGCCTCAGTCACTAGTTATGAGCAAGATGTCAACATTATTGCGACAGCTCACCGCTGATTACCTGTGGCCATTTCTTATTTTAGTTCCTTTGCTTCGCTTTCACTCCTCATCTGTCTCTATGGCAACCACTGCAGCCCTAGCTTGAGCCGCCCGCTCTTCTCTTTCGATCTCTCTCTGTCTCTCACTCGCTCTCGCACCCATGCTTCCCGCCTCCAGCCGTGTTGGGAGTCTTCCCGCTCCCAGAGTTAAAACGTCATATCCGGAGGCCAAAGCTGAACGCGGATGGAGGACTGTCGTTTCAATGTCAGCTCAAAACCACTCTTGACAGCAACGTGCCATCGCCGTGCGTCGTGGGCATACACTGACATTGATGCTAAAGCTAAAGGAATAGGTCAATGTGTCTGTAAATTTGTAAATCTTGCCAAGAACGGCATGCCGGCATTAACGCCGACGTGCCTGTGTCACTGCGTGCCAGACATGAGTTGACAACGAGACGAGATGTGTTGTGACGCGGGTCAGAGTGACAGATGTCCACTAGCGGAGTCGGCCCAAAGTCGGTATCGGGTGTCGGGATCACTTGAGGCTAGAGCAGGCAGGATAACAGAAGAGGAAATTACTGTCATTAAGATGACAAATGCCTGAGCCTCTGAACACACTCTATATACTTAAGAACTAAAGAGCACCATTATATACTGACATGTCTAATAAATGGGCTTACGGAGAGACTGGGGGTTACATGGTTCACAGATACAGTTATCTAGATTGTGTATTATTTGAATATATTGTACCTGAGGAGATCAAGAGCAGTTTTCAACATCTAAAACATACAGTATTTTATATAGAGACCCCAAATCTTAATTGGGTGCTTAAACCAAGACAAATATTACCAGTGTTGGGGGTAACGCATTACAAGTTATGCTAGAGTTACAAAAAGTAACACAAAAGTACACTGAAATTTTATAAAAGAACAGCAGCTGTGGTTTCCTGAATTCAACTGTAAAAATATATGGTAACAACATTTTAGATTTTACTATTTTAAATTTACAGTTAAATACCGTAATTTCATTAACCGATATATTGTGAATATACCAAGCTATTAAAGTACTGAAATCTGTTTTGTTCTTTTAAAATACACTGATATGCACTAAATGCAGGTGATGATGGGAGGTCACACGATGAACCAAAGCCCATCACAGGCAGCTTTTAAATACACTCTTAGAAATAAAGATACAAAAGCTGTCACTGGGGCGGTATCTTTTCAAAAGGTACATTTTTGTACCTTATTAGTACTTAAAGTATACATATTTGAACATAAAAGGTAGTGCCCCAGTGACAGCTTTTGTACCTTCATTTCTGAGAGGATGGTCATGTATAGAAGGAGCTCAGTGTCATTCACACAAACACTAAACACCATTGTGGTGAGACTAAAATATGCATTAAACATTAATTTAACAACTTTAATAAACATAAGAAAGGAAACAGTTATTTTTAAAGAAAAAAACATCAAATACAAACACAATTTGATATGAAATGAAAGGGAATTCTGGGAATGTCAGTAGACAGGTTTTCCCAGTAAATTAAACAGGAATTACCATTTAACAGGTTTTTACTATGGCATTTTCAGTAAATTAGTAAATTAGTATAGTGCAGTTTACTTTCCATTAAAAAAGCAACTACCTGTGGGTAATGCATTTATTACCTGCAAGTACTATGCAATTATTATGATATAACGCAGTATGTAATGCAAAGTAATTTTCCCAGAACTGAACAGTACACAGTGTAACTTTGTTGTTTTAATTTTTTTTTTTTTTTTTTTGTTTCTTCTGAAATCCTGGGTGTTAATTATAAATATTTCTAAATATTTAATTGAGGTGTATTTTTGAACTTCTATTATTACTATCAATTATATTACAATATCAAGGGAAATTTGCAAACAAAAGAAGTTCACTTTTCTGAGCCATTGCACTGACTTTTAACAGCTGGTGCATCAAGGTGATTTTAAATAGATGTATGAAGTCAGTTCTCCTCAAGTTCACGCAAGAGTCAAGCAGAGTAACCACAGGTGCAGGGAATCACATTAACTATGAACATCATTCACAAACACAAACATCTCTGAAACATTTTAGGTCTGTTCCAAAATTTGCATTGCTGCCTACTGTCTACATAGAATAAGTCTATCCGCATTTTAAGTGAGTATCTTAACTGAAATGTCATTTTTGACTGCTTTAGAGCACTTATAATTGTCAGAAACTTCTCACATCTTAAAAGGCACTAGTAAAGTGTAGAGGAGACTCCAAATACAAACAGTAGCTTGACATGTGCGTGATGCTAAGATAATGATGTGATACTTTAGCAGAATAAAATACAGAGCATGCTCATATATTGTCTAATTACAAGAATAAATATTTAATATAGTTATTAATAATAAAATATTTATGTGTCCAGCTCAGGTGCATTAATGTTGTGCTTAGTATATTAAAAAATATTCTGTAGGACTTCGTAAGATAAACTTAAGATCCTGTAAGTACAGTATACTCTACTGTGGTATTTTGTGATGCCATAAATATAATCAAAAATACCCTTTTTTGTTTAAAATATGTATTTAGTCACCACTAGTCCTACACTTGAGTGTACTAGTGTATGAACGATGGTTGAAGTGAACGACTAAATACATATTTTAAATACAGAGCATATTAAAAGTGTATTTTAGTTCATATACTATAGAAAGAAAAATGCTGACTTGCCAGTGTTTGCAATGGGTCCTACTTGCTATTAGGCTAATGTTTTTATTGTGTGTGTGTGTGTGTGTGTGTGTGACATAAAAAGTGTACAAATACTAAACACTACTGCATACTCACAATATAATTATTTTTCCACTACTAGAAATCTGTTTATTTATCCGTGTTCTGGATCTAGTGATATTACTCTAATTAAATTGGAAAAACAAGAAACAAAACAGATGTGTTATTCAGCCAGAGAATGAAAAGACAGTTATGGCAGCTACTTGGCAAGACCTTGTAATTCATCATTTTATCTTGCAGTACATAATCACCCAAGTCTTTTATCTTTCCGGTGATGGATCGCAAGGCTAGTTTTCATGCAGGTTTGACGAATAGTCTCTCAGCGCGGATCGTTTTTCTGCACTACAGCAGGAATTGGTCTTAAGTATCAGAATGACAGCTGACATTTCCCTCCTGCCTATTTTTAGTTCAACGCTATCGATTTCGGGTCACCTCCGATGTCTGCGCTCGGATCCGACCCCTCCTGGTAGCGTTGAGATGATTGTGCGAGCGTGTTAATATGTGATGTGGCAGTGTGCCCCCTTCCTCGCTCACATTGTAATTCGCATAGTAGCTGTAGTCTGATATGGGCCTCCTGTGGTGAAAGGGCTGCTGGGTAATGGTGTGAGAGCAGTATTCCCTGGCAGACGGCTTCATTAAAGGCAGTGGGATGGTTCCTGGATCAATGTTCTCGCATGGGGATCGATCGATCCTCCCCTGTGTGCTGGGGATTCCTCTGCGCTCGACCTGTTAACAGAGTAAAGAGGGCCGAGGGGGGGTGCAGCGGCTCGCTAATTATCCCAGAAGCCCCCGTCGCTGGCTGATGCGTAACCGACATGTACATACACAGCCTATATGACAATACGCTCTGTCTGCTAGTTAAACTCACAGTCTGGTGTGTTTGTTAACCCTCGGTTTTGACGTGAGTGTGTTATGCGAATGTGTTTGAATGTGTCGTTTCTAGCAGCGGCCCTCGATTCTCCAGTGGTCCACACTAGAATTAATAGCTCAGCTACTTTCCAAGCTCAGCAATTACGGTTATTAAGATTAGGTAATTGACCCAGAGGGTTCGAGAGTGCTGCTGTGGAGATATGTTTAAGCAAACATCAGCCTCTCACAGTAATGAGCAAATGCAGACGAAGAAAAACAAAGGCTTTTATTACGATGTTTTCAAGTTTCGCCGATATTCATCTAAAAGATCTTGTGAATGTAAAGCTTGCGTTATTGTTTATCCACATTTGGGGAAATTTTATGAGAACATTCACCCTGATCTCACAGCAATTTGTACATATTTTAAGAGGTGGCTAATTCATACAACTTCCTACGACCTCACTCATACGAATTCTTCTAAATCGTACATACCGTATTTTACGAGTTGCTAATTCGTATGAATAATCTAACCCTTACCCGGCCCCTAAAACTACCCATCACAGGATTTTAGACAAATCGCGAGGTCGTACGAATTAGCACGAATTTGAGACCTTGTACGAATACGTACAAATTGTTCGTCAGATCGTGTTGGAACATTTGGTCCTGAATCTATATGCCTTATATCTATAGGTTAGATGCCATATTTAAATTAATGTGGATAAAAAAATGAAGGATTGACTCAATATCTATAATACTCAATATAAGACGAATAACTCAATATTAAAATTTTTCCTCATATTCCAGATTTTCAAATAGTTATATCTCATCCAAATATTGTCCAGTCCCAACAAAACGGATGTAAAGAATGGGCTGTGGCAGTGTTCGCTTCTCAGCGGGCAGAAGGAGGCTCGGAAACAGTAACTGGATAAAGAGTACATTTAATAAATGAAAACAGGATACAATTAAACGCTGATGAACACGCAAAGTTGGTGCAGACAAACACACAAGGACATTACTTTAACGACGGACGCTAGACTGAAGACAAGGCATGAAATAAATACAAAGGCTAATCAAGACAAGAAACAGACACAATGAGAGGGGCGGGGTTACAAATGAGGCACAGCACATGGAGAACGAAATGAAAACAAAAACAAAGAAGCACATGGACATGATCAAACATAAACACCAGGACAGCAACAGCGTGACATACAGTAGGAAAGCTATTTATTTAGGCTTCAAATGTTGAACCCTTATTATTTATAAAAAAAAAAAACACTGACCATTACGACTTGTTTTGTGGTCCAAGGTCACACACACATAATATACATAAAATATGAAAATGCTAATGATTAATTGCTAATAGTAGGACAAATACAACGGAAAAAAAAGAAATATATTAAAACACTTAAAATTCTTCACTCTGTAAATGAAATACAATTTCATTCTTATTATATAAAATTTAGTCAAGAGTGAATTATTTTCTCTTTGTCTTTTCTAGTTTGGTTAACATTAAAGACACAGACAGCAGCAGGTTTATTAGGCTGCTGCCACTTTAGGACCTAATGCATGGATATTATATACTAGCACATGAGGGTTTATACCTAATTGTTTACATTCATTAAAGACATAACCGACTGGGTTAATGTGAAATCCTCCACATGGTCATCATTTTGACATGAACTTAGGTAAATGTGACAACTTTATTTACATTATTGCACTACTATGGTTTTCAACACTGAAAAACATTTACCTGAAAAAAAGCTAGGAAACTATTTTCAGTCAGAAATCAACTAACTGTAGCCTACGTGACATAAAAGATATATTCTTGGTTCTGTTTACAACTTTGAAAAAACATTTTATAGTGTATGCTTTTTACTGCTTTGTTTGTGTTGACTCGGTGAAGCAGTTAGACTTAGAACTTGCACCTGACCAATGATAAACCTAAATAAGAAATGCACAAAATGTCATGGAGACCTGCTCTTTTGACTTGCCTAGCAATATGCAAAAAAAGAAGAAGAAGACGACGAACAGCATGCACAACCACATACTGTAGCAAAGACCTTTTTTAAATAATAATAATATAAAAAAAAAACATCTTAATAATTATTGTAATTATTTTAATTTAGAATGAATAACTCTTTCCAGAATATTTCAGAAAATTTACCTAAAAGTTTCAAACTAATTAGCAGGAAAAGAGTAGTTTAATTAGTCATGCAAAAATAACACAGCACTTATTTTTCACAGCCTATGCTACAAATATGCCTTTTTTCTCGAGAATGCTACTTCACAGTATGTTTAACAGTGAGACGGCTAATTAAACATATTTTTTTCATAAACCCTTATGTACTATAATTTAGTGTAATTATAGAATAATTTGCTCACACTATTCAGTGCAGCACATTTAGACCTCAATATTGTCAATTGCCCTTTATGATAAATAATTAAGCATTCTTAATTTGGAAACCGAGATTGCACTGTGCGATCCTGTACTTAATACAATTTCCGCTATTCCATTGCCTTAATTTAATAAATTAAATATCAACATTATGTTGATATTGTTAGCGGTGTCCCCGGGGACTTCTCGTCGTGAAGTGTCTTTTCAATTTCCTCTGCATGGTTTTCATAATGCGGATGTGCTGGAGCCAAACTGTTTTCCACATTCTGCGCGCGCTAACAATCGGCCACCTGTCAGGGCCGGATTTCATCCCTCTTTTTTTGCGCTCTGGTTGGAAACGAGCGAGATTTTAAACCACTTTCAGCTCGCGTGGAAACATTCGATCGCGCCATTGTTTGATCAGAGAGGGACGAGCCTGCTAAATAATTAAGAGATCAGCACCCCTTTGAGAGAATACAGTGCTAAACCCTACATGAGAGGCAACCTCGAGCTCAAAGCGTCCGCATTAAAACAAGTAATCATGCGCACGATGCTCAAGTCAAATGAGAATTTTCCTTTTCCCTTGCATGTATTATTTTTATTTTTTTTCCTGCGTTTGCTCTGTCAATCTGTAGCAAAAAAGGGATTTGCTTTTCGAAACAAGGCATGCGGGAGCTTAAAAAGCACGGTTTAATAAGCGCTGAGAAACATCCATCTTTGTTTGCTGGAGATAAGTTGAAATGCAAGGCATTTTGGGTGCGCTGGAGGTCTGCCCATTGCTGTGCATCTCTTCTTTATATTTATTTACATGCTCATGCACACACGCTTCGTCTTGAAGCCTTTTAATGGAGCTAAAACAGAAACGGCATTTGGAATAAAATAAAAACAGGAAGGGAAAAAAATGAGTCACACTTTTCTCTTTACAATGCGAGAGGTGTTTGGCATGTTCACTTTATGCCATCTCAGAGATTAGGGAATCCAACCAGCCTCTGTTCCCCAGCATGTCCTCTTTCAACTCCCCCCCTCCTCGCCAGCAGCCCCCCGTGTCACAGAATTAAA
Source organism: Enteromius anoplus (assembly GCA_032359395.1). NCBI lineage: Eukaryota > Metazoa > Chordata > Actinopteri > Cypriniformes > Cyprinidae > Enteromius > Enteromius anoplus. The sequence continues at coordinate 1,250,225 of JAUMHG010000013.1, read as the reverse complement.
CACACTCCTTATTTATTTATTTTATTTTATTTTTATTATTATTCATCCGCCGGAAAAGAGGCACCTCAGATACCTGTGACTTATAACACGCTCCCAGCCGAGCCTTTGATTGATTTTTTTGACAGAAATGTCCTCATTAGGTCGCTACAAATGGCATGAAAAGACGCACGCCGCAGAGAAGGGAAGAGGAGAGGGAAAGTGGAGGAGAGAGGAGGGAGGAAAAAGTTTGCTTGCTTTTTGACACTTGCCGGCTTTTATCTGTGTGGCATTTCCAGAGTACGTTCAAAGTTGCGAATGTGCACGTGTACATGCTAGCGAGCGCGACGCCGCGCGCCTCTATAATTATAATGCGCGATTAATTAAAGAAAAGGAGTATAATAGATTCTAGATGAACCTCTGTGACTAATTATCATGTCTTTGATAGTGGAAGTGTGCAGACGGAGCGAGAGAATGAAAGAGAGCGAAGGGGGCTCAGGGCATGAGAGAAAGAAAGCGTAAAAAAAAACAACGTATGGATTGGGAAAGAGATGCCGTTTTGAATGTTCCCCAACATGGCATCCGGAGATGGGGTTGCGCAGTCGAATTCAAAGCTTGTTTTCTTAATTAAAGGGTTTAATAGGAATGGGGTTGGGCTGCCTGAAGAGAAAACCAGAGAGAGAGAGAGAGACAGGGGATTATGGGGGATAGACGATGGGGAAGATGAGACTCGAGATAAACAAAAGTTCTGTTTTTTTTTTTTTTTTAATCTATGCCTTGCTCAGATAAGTTTTTGGAATATTTGCTGTGTTCATTTGTGCTACATTTTCAAGCCAGCCACTTATTTTTGGCATGTGATTGAAATTATATTTTGGTGCTGCTTCAGATGGCAGCGGTATTAAGATAAGTAGCTTTGCTTTAAGTGTTACACCACAATAATCTCTCATATCGCCACCTTTTAACAGCTCTCCAAAAAAAAAGCAAAAACAAACCTAAACAGCGTTACTTTTCTTTTGTAAAATACGGAATGCGAGTTCTGAGTATGACTCTTTCCTGGTTTATACCATACACACGATTGACAAGCGTGCAGTGATGTGTATGCAACAATAACAGACTCATTTAAACCACTGTAGGCATAACACAGATTCAAAAATAAACAGATTAGGATTAATTATCTAGTGTGTGGAGTGTAAATTCGTCCTGAAGATTCTTTGGGTAGAGCTCTCTGTGTGTGAGTGTGTGTGTGTGTGTGTGTGTGTGTGTGTGTGTGTGTGTGGCTGCAGATGGAGTCCTTGGCGAAAACCTGTTGACACATTGAGACCATTAGTGCTGTTTTCCTTCTACTCTCACTGCCAGTCTGCCTCTGCCACCTCTCCTGCTGACGAGAGTAAAAATACTCTGTAATGCCTAATGCCAGCGCTTTCTGTTTTAAAACCCACGGTTCGCCCCTCTGTAAGGCTCTGTAACATTAGTTATGAAATATGAGCGTGAATCTCACTGAAGAATATGTTTTGCATAAAGAAAATGTCTGTTTTAAAGGGCATTAAGATTTTTATTTTTGCAGTTAAGCCAATTTTCTGACATTTAATAATAACAAAGTAATACAATAATTCAGTTGAAACATTAGCTACTTTAATAAAATGATTTGTATTATTATTATTATTATTATTCAGTCCATAAATAAAAGACAATACAACACACGCTACCATTACTCTTTATAATTCATAATGAATATAAGAATTTAAGGATAAATAACGTCACAATACCAAATAATGCTTAATGGTCCTAAAAAATATATTGTTGTTATTATTATTAAATAATGGTTATTAAGGCTAACTAAAACTAAAATCATACATGAGATTAAATAAATGTAATTTATTTTTTTTATTAAAGCTAGTTGTCAAGGTAAATTATCACATTGTCATTTACTATAACTTGTTGTACTAAAACAATAATAATATTACTTTTCTGTCAATTGATTAATTGGATTAATCGCATCCAAAATAAGGCACAATATGTGTATATACTGTGTATACGTATTATGTACTGTATTTGTAAATGCAAATACATGCATATATATAAATAGAAAATATAAGAATGCAAATGTATAGATGTAGATACATGTAAATATTTTCAAAATATATACTGTGTGGGTTTGTATTTATATATACATAATGAATATGCACAGTATACCTATATTATGTAACCAAAAACTTTTATTTTGTATGATTAATCGCAACGGAGCATTTGACAGGACTTAATAATAATAATAATAATAAATCAACTTTACACACAAAACTAATAGTAAAATAGTAATTATCATTTTTATTACTTATTTATTATCATTGTAAAAATATGCTATTAGAGGGTGATCACTGCACTGGCTCCCTATCAAACATCGTATAGATTTTAAAATCTTGTTAATTACTTATAAAGCCCATTAACGGCTTATCTTCTCAGTACTTGAGCGAGCTCTTATCACATTATAGTCCTCCGCGTCTGCTACGTTCTCAAAACCCTGGCCATTTGATAATACCTAGAATAACTAAATCTACTGCGGGTGGCAGATCTTTTTCTTATTTAGCACCCAAACTC
>JAUMHG010000013.1:1220801-1246532 GCA_032359395.1 Enteromius anoplus | reverse complement strand
TTATACATTACCATCACTCTGTTCTTCTATCTGATAATGTTCAGTGCTTTGCTACAATCTGTATTGTTAAAAGCGCTATATAAATAAAAGTGACTTGAATTGATCAGGATGTTATCCTGCTTATTGTGTAGTTATTTGGCAAATTAAAGAAATGTACATTAATTCTGCATTTTTCTTTAATTTAATTATCTTATAATGCTAGAATAAGGAAACCATTGAATGATGCGAGTGTAACACAAGTGAAATAGTGTTAGAGATTGGTTGCCAGGGACAACGGTCAATTATGTACTGTAGCATCATTCCTAAGAATTATCTGAGTGTGCAATGCTGTGATTGACCAATCAGAATTGAGGATTCCAGGCAGACTTGTTTGATTTTGTGGTACAATAAGACTGGGGCACTTTTTCTGACAGCTTTTTTCGAGATTCGCCAATAAAAGTGAAGCCATCACGTGATGGTTTGTAACCCTTCTTCATACCCGGGGTTTGGCTTCCTCCTGTTGGACCGGTGGACAAGCGGACGTTTAGAGGCCACGCTCTGATGATATAGATATGAAAGTGTGCGGCACGCTCATTTGAAATGTTTGTGTGAAAACGAATGAGGAGAAAGAGAGAGAGTGAGAGTGACAGAGAGCAAGAGAGAAGGGAAAGTCGGTGGCAGTGCTGAACCTGACACTAATGAGCCGCCTTTCTGATGGGACCTGACAGCGCAGAAGAAAGCTGAATCCCTCGACACTGACGCTACACAACACTCCCTCCTAATTGGAGCAGTGTGTATGTGTGCGCGGTGTGTGCAGGGAAACCTGGGTAGAAATAAGATCTGCTTTGTGCGAAACATGTTAATAACAATGATAATACACTCGTGAGTGTGACTGGGACCAAGGCTTATTTGTAGACGCACATCTCTGCGTCTGAGGTTGACATTGTTCGCTGCTCCCAAACTCTCTTTCTTTCTTTCTCTCTCTCTCTCTCTCTCTCATTCACACTTTCTCAGCTTTATTTGCATGCATTTGAGGAAATTGTTGTGGTAGGGCTGTTGATTTAAATTACCGTGCAAGTGCAACTGTCATCAACTTAATGCATTAATGATCAAAACAGGACTTTAAATATAAGCTAATTCAGTATTCGTCCTGTGTGCGCGGAAAGCACTTTTATGTTTTACAACTGAATAAAGCAACAAATTACTTTAATTAAAAAAAAAAAAAAAAATTTATTATGCTAGAAGTCCAATTACAGCAACAACAACACCATTTGAATCATTATTTGATGAACGGTAAGTAGCATAAATATATAGTTTAATTCTTTTTAAAAATACATACTTGAAGTTATTGTATTAGTCGAATATTTTATCTGCTTACAAAATAATAACTGACATAAAAACAGTAAAACATAGACTTATTGTTAATGCAATGATGGAATCCAGTTAAATACAGTGATAACAAAAAGTTTAGACTTTTTTTATTATGTAGCAAACTTTCGAAGGATGTGGCATCTGCAAACACTGTAAAGGAAGCTGGAGCTTTTTCAAAACGAATTTTTTCAATGCTAATTTAATGTCTTTATGACATTCACACAACTGTCCAGCAAAGTAACAACTGGTATACTCACTGTAGTTCTTTATAACTACCATTTATATCCGCTTTTATCTAATCACTAAAAGTCCTGCTATTTGGTGAATTATTACATCAGATGAAATGAATATGGTTGTTTAAGTATGCAAAAATGTTTAGGCCCTATATGCAAATTCAACTTTGATGTCTTAATTTAAAAACTAAATTACATATCTGTGATGTCGTGAGGCTGATATTGATTCTTTATTTAACATTTTCAAAGTTTGAAATTAAATAAGTTGTGTTCTAGTGGGATCATATGATGATAAAACATCAAAAATATCATATCTCATTAGTAGTGTTGAAATTGAATGTGCCCTAGTTCGGAAATCAAGTAAATCATTTTATAAAGGAATATATAGATTAAAAAAACTATCCTTATGTGCATACGTACTAACAAATAACAGGCAGAAAACATTGTGCAAAATGAGCAATTTAAGACGTACCATATAGCTTATTATTAAAGATTTGATTTTGTCAGATTTTATATAATGACAGATTTTCATTTAGGTGACAAAAAGCTCCAGGACACACACACACAGACAACTCTGATTAAATGAAAATATGTATGTTCAAATGCATGTGTTATTTTGTGGAAATGTACATCTCAGCTTTGAACATAATCCTACTGGGAGCAATTCAGACGCATGTTTTAAATGTATTACAAGATCGCTTTCCTTTGAGACGGAAAAGCCAGCGCGTGCAGAGAATGGCCCATTAGCGCAAGAAGTGACCAGGCTTATTTTCTCATGTGCTGAAATTCGATACAAAATAGGGTTTTTTGCATCAAGCTGATTCTAATTGACAAAGCGCTCTAAAAAGCAGGGCAGGTTAAAGCGAGGGGCGGACTGATTGCGGTATACTCACTCCTGAGGTGATTACAGGGCCTGACTCTCACGCTCAAATGAATGTGGACTCAATTATGTTTCCCTTTTTGTCCTCCGTTGCCAATAGATTCCTCCCCCCAACCCCTACGGTGCTGTTTCCTCCTCTGAATCAATCATTTTTAATTTATCGGGGGGATTTATGTGACAATAGCTGATGAGAGTTTCAATAAGGCAGGAGAGGAGAGGGGAAAAAAAGCAGAGATGGAAAAAAAGCCCATGCAAATCTCTTGGATGATGCGATTAGTGTTGGAAACCAAATCAAGGCTGACTTGAATAGACACAGAACACAAAATCATATTAGGCTGAATTCGATGTGCATGGCTTTACATTCAGCACTGCATCCTCTCTCTCTCTCTCGTTCTATTTGTCTTTTTTCGATTTTACTGACCTGAAAATGCTTTTCCACTTCACATATCCTCTGAATATTCCCGTCCTGTGCCCCGCACACAGATGTTTCAGAGGTTTAAGCACAGTCAAAAGCTGAGACCTGAACAAAGTGCTGCCACTTATTCTGTTATCACATTTTGCAGCAAGCAACACATGTACGAGTTCCTAACGATTCTCCTCAGGTGATGTTTGACGTCCTAGCCATGCTTTTGTACGTCAGAAATATATGTGATGTTAATTTAGTAGGTGAGAGTGGTGACCTGTATACATAAAAAAAAAAGAGATACATATCATTTTCCTGTGATCATTTCGGCACGGTTAGATGGTGAGTGGCATGAGGGCTGACAGAAGCTCTCGGTGAAAAGGCTGATAGCCATGCATATGTTATGTGTGTGTGTTTGAGTCACAGGGCATGGCATACATGGCCAGGTCCTCGGCGTGAGGTTCCCTAGCACAGATGGCCCTCTCTGTAGGGCAGGGCAGGGAACAGGGACTCCCCCCTCGGCCCCCCTCTGCCGCAGAAGGTCGAACTGTCCGAGCAGTCAGGGATGCCTCAGCCAGTCGCGTGCCTCACTTGTCTTTGCAAACGTGTAAACATGCCCATAAACAGACTAAAGAAGGACATTTCACTGCCATAAGCTGATTTCAAATGTTTGTTTTTAAGTTCATACAGAAGTGAATAGTACTTTCTTTAAAATATGTGTTTGAAGTCATTCACTATTATGCCGTTTTTTATATATCCAATTAAATGTAGCTTAATAAAACATATTTTTTACATAGTGGAACATTTCATTGAAACCGTCATTTTGAAGTCTGTGCTTTTCCCAAAAGTTGGCACAAAAAAAAACAAAAAAAGAAATTTTGAAAAGATTCATCTGGGAGAACATCTAGCAACTAATTAAGTAAATTGACATCAGGTCTGGGACACGATTAGCTATAAAAGGGATGTCGTAGAGAGGCAGAAGCTCTCCAATCTGTGAAAGAGTGCGTTAAAAGATTGTGTAGTACTGTAAAAATAACGTTCCTCAACATCAGATTGCAAAGGCTTTTGCAAATCTCATAATCTACGGTGCATAACATCATCAAACGATTCAGAGAAACTGAAGAAATCTCTGTGCATAAGGCTGGGTACACACTACAAGATAATCAGGCTGATTTGGGCCTTCCAACAATCCTAGATTATGTCCAAATTATCTTGGTGGTTCTAAAGATTGTCTTATCAGATTTTCCTGTTGTATCATGTGTGAGTAAATCTGTTGCCCTCAATATTCAACATCAGACATCCTGATGTTTGGGGAGGAAACCCGAGGACATCACACACTATAGGGGCGAAATGATTTTTTCCCCTCATGTTCGTGGTCTCTCACATTTTGAAGATCTTAAAAGATTTAAAGAAAATCTTTTATTGTGTAACCAGGCAAAGGGACAAGGTTGAATACCTGCCCTCAGACGACTATGCATCACACATCGGAATGATTCTGTTACTGACGTTACTAAATGGGCCCAGGAATACTTCCAGAAACCACTTTTATTAAACACAGTCCGCCGTGCCATCTGTAGATACCAACTAAAGCTCTATCATGCTAAACATGGTCCAGAAGCACTGCCATGTCCTGTGGGCCAAGACTAATTTAAAATGGACTGCTTCAAAGTGAAAAAGTGTTCTTGCATGTTTTGGAAGGCACTATGAATGCTGAAAGTTATATAAAATTTGAAAACAACATATGCTCCCCTCCGGATGACATCTTTTTCAGGGAAGTCCTTGTGTGTTTCTGTAAGTCAATGCAAAACCACATACTGCAGCTATACCTAGTAGTAGAAGAGTCTGCTGCTGAATCGGCCTGCTTACAGTCCAGATCTTCTACCATTTGGCGTATCATTAAACGACAAATATGTCAAAGATGACCACAGATGACCACTTCAGCATCTGGAAAACTCTTAACCTCGATGCCCATGATGTCTTCAAACTGTTTTGAATGGAAGCGGAGATGCTACAACGAGTTAAACATGCTCCCTTCCCAACTATATCTAGATGTGCATGTATCAAATGAGTTCATTTTGTGTATTAAATTGTATACATTCTTCAGTGGTCAGTTTGCTGGTATTTTTGCCATTATTTAATTTCGTAACCCATGTTGGGCCTTATCATTGACTTGCTTGTTTGTGACCCTCCTCTAATTTGTGCTGCTCTTGTTGGATTGGAAATGATCTGACTGCAGTGCATATGTGTTTGTTAATTTGCGTATTGTCAGTAGATCACCCACAGAACTTCTCACTCTCGTCTGTGCTTTTATTGGACTGTGCTCTTACGCTAAATTGCCCAGTTTAATAAATCTGGCCCTTGGCATCTGCATAGGCCTGAAATAGATCTCAAATTGCTCAGTGCAATATTGAAAAAATACTATGTTTATCTTAAAGAAAAAGGACATTTTTGAAAGGTATTTTATAAACACAGCCATGGTCACATGAAATGAGAGACCCTACTGAGCAAACAACTTCCTGTTGCGGATCTCCGAAGAGACGTAACATCCATGAGTCTAATGGGAGACGGACGTCCAGACGTGCCTTTATGTTCAGTAAGGCCACAGAACACCACGTGCCAATCTGATGAATGGTGGCCGCTGAGCGGTGCAGTCTGGTGGCGATGGGGGGGATTTTCCAGCCTTCCAGAATCTTCTCAGGGAAGCCAGATCAATAGAGAGACACACAGATGGCTGGGGTTGTTCCTGCACGGTGAGATTTGGAAAAAGTCTTGAGGAAGGATTAGAGCTGCTTCTGCTATTGCAGGGAAAGGCCAGACTGAAATCAGGTCAGAGGAGGTAAACAAGGAGATGGGGAAGATTTGTCGAAGTCTGAGAGTGACCTGACCCATCTACTGGGCACAGTCTTTGAGAAGTTCCTGGGGTGCCAGCAAATATCTAAACTTGAGGATCAACTGGCATACAGTACCTTGCCAGAAAGTCTTACAGATACTTGAACTAGTGTATCATACAATTCAGCTGATGTGAGAAATTATGTTTACAGGAGCATGTTAATAAAGACCTTTTGATTGATTGCTTGTTTTGACGTCAGGATGCTTTTACTATAATGCATAATTTGTAAACTAGTATATTTTGACATTTGCATCACATAATTAACTCTATATATGTGTGTCTTTTCTGATGTGGCTTCAGCAAATGCATTTTTATCTCAAATCTACTCTTCAAACACAACAGAGTGTTAATATTTTAGTGCTTCTCAAGGAACTGACTTTTTAATATGTTTTCCTTTTACCTAACCAGGGAAAATCTGCATAATTTCAACGCACATATAGTATACTATTATATAATATAATAAACTGAATTGTAAGGAATATCTATGAGTTCCGTTGTTTGTAGCAATAGCTAATAATACATTTTATGGGTCTAAAATACTAATAACTAAGTAATTTGTATTTTATGCCAAAAATCATCAGTATATTAAATAAAGATTGTGTTCCTTGCAGATATTTAGTCATTTTCCTACCATAAACATATCAAAACCTGTTTTTTGATTAGTAAAATGCATTGCTAAGAACTTTATTTGGACTTTAAAAGTGAGTTTCTCAATATTTAGACTTTTTTTATTTTTTGCACCCTCAGATTTCAGATTTTCAAATAGATGTATCTCAGCCAAATATTGACATCCTAACAATCATACATCAATAGAAAGCTTATTTATGTAGATTTCAGATGATGTATACATTTTAAATTTCAACATTAACTGTCACATATTATATTACTATATATTTTTTCCACAAAACTGAAGAAACAACAATGGCCTTATCATCGTCGATGCAAGACTCTAATTTTTTGTTGCCATTATAAAAGTCAAGTTGCCCATACATAGATTGTTAAAAAATAAGATTGCTGATTTCAAGAACAAAAATAGACTATCCATCATTCTTAGGAAAATGATTATTGCCAGATCTGAAGATACCATAATAATGTGTTTTTCTTTTGGGAGTGTTCTTGCTGCTACAGTCCAACTCAGGCACAGGGCGATGTGCAAATGACCATCAAGAGTGGTAGAATATAGAAGAATATAGCAAAAAAAAAAATGCTTTGGTGGTCTGGTCTTGAGACATATCACGATTGTCAATGACAAAACAAGGCAGTGGCAGTGTCCTGAGTTTTGTCCAGGAACCCTTTCATAGCACTGCCGTCCCATCCCTTCTCCCCAGTGTGATGTTTTGTAACCCAGACTGGTAGGTGAGCTCAGGTTAAGTCTGTCCTGTCCAAATCAGTATGTTGTCCTGCATGGAAGGCTGGGTCTCTTCTCGCATGTGGTGTGAGAGTCACGTCTGGGGATGTGAGCCCTGCTCGAGAATGTCATTGTGTTTCAGAAGTGTTGTGGGTTAATGAGTCCTTGAGGCAGGTGGATGAGTCTGTCTCTCAGATTATGCGCTCCGTTGAGCCTATCATTGACACGAGACCCTAACACGACTGCAGGGGGTGGAAGGTGCATCAGGACAGGTGTGTAGATGAAGCTTCATGGGCTTAAGGACATCACGGGGTTAAAATGTAATGCACAGATGTGCTAAAACATCAAATTTAATCATTTCAGAAATTAAGGTTACAGAATAATGCCCTTTTTGTCCACCAAAGAAGCTTTCAGCAAACAGTAAAGAAATAAAAAAAAAATGTTTATGGAGTGAAAAGTTTTTATAGATGTTACAGTTTCTTTCATTGTACATTTTTATGAGAGTGTATATTATATAAATTTGATGTAATGTAGTGATTTTTTTTCCCTTTCAGTTCCTCGTCATCCTACAATGAAACAACAATCAAAACCAACAACAACTTATGGACGTATTAAAATATAATGTACAGTGCAAAAAATTGCTCTTTTTCCTCTTATGCAATTTGTATATGTGTTCTGTGAGGTAAGAATGTGCAATAATGCAACGTGATCTCATGATAATTCGTATGCATTTTATGTAAAATGTTGTTCTATTAAACGTACAATGCTGACGTATTTTCAGCTTTTGAACGTACAAAATTGTTGCATTGACTACACATAAAACTGGATTTTGATGAATATTGAAATTGCATTAATTTAATTATTTTAGGTCTCATATCAATTACCTTATTTGCAGCTGCATTATTAAACGGTTTAATTAAAATGAAAGGATAACATTTCATTCAGTTGTGTGTGATTTTTGCTACCAGCTCGTTCCCAATAGGCCTGTATGATGTTAATTGAGATTCCATTTTAAACCTTTGAAATAAATAACATTTCTGCCATAGTTAAACCTTTATTTTAGGTGCCACGGGCCACAAAAGGCATTTTCTCTGACATGCTGTAAAGAAACCAAAAAAATGCAACAGAAGTACAAAATGGGTTACTTTTGTGTTCTGCTTTTGACATTTTGGCAATAAATAGAAGATTGTAATTGCATTTATCTGTCATGTTTTTCTTATACTGTACAGAGATAGTTATCTTTAGAGATAGGAGTGAAATTAGCAGCTATAAAAATATTTTTAAATGCTATGTTGTTATGAAAATGGTTATTTTCCTGCATATTTCAGTCAGCTGAGTTTAATATCATTTTATATTTGCTAAAAATAGTAGGTTTAGGGGTAGGTTAAGCAGTCTAAAAATGCACTTGCTATGAAATGCGTAGTCTTTTTTAACATAAAACACATAGCAATTTGTTAGTTTTAAACATTAAAATGTGTCTAAATTGTACCTTTTAGCATCAGTAAAATGTACAAAAAGTTGTAAATGTTACGTATTAATACCTACGTTTAAACATGAGATCAGGCTAAATAATTAGAGTTCTTAATAATAAAATAAAATAATTATTTATGTTAAAAAAATTTTTTTTATAATAATATTAAAGTATTTTTTGCACAATATATACAGGGTTATATCACTGAAATATACCTCTTAAATTTCATCAAGACCGCGATAGCACAGATTTCCAAAAATGAGCATTATCTCTCAAATAATACAATAAAAATAAACGTATTTTATTATAGGTTTTGCATTTAAAATATTTGTATTATAATTTATTTCTAAATAAAATGTTGAACTTTTTTGTTGCACTAATACAGGATTATATCTCTTGAGTTATTTTCATTATGGAGAATCAAGTTATTAAGAGGTGTGCTATACAGTAAACTGACAAGCGTCTCTAAAGGATCTCTAAAGGAACTTTTCTGGGCCGATGGCATGTGGCTCATTTGTGTCACAACATAGTGAAACTCATTTGCTGATAGTGATGGACAGCGAGAAATGTCAGACCTCTGACCTTTCGATGTGATCCTCAGGTGATGGGTGTCCCTTCCACTGACTCCTGCAAGCTTTCTTGTGAGAGCAATATCAGCAATGTAGTTAAAAATACAATCATGAAGGGTAAATGTCTATCTAACGCTCACTTATTTCTCCTGCTTCACTACTCTGGAAAAAAAAAATCTACAGAGACGCTAAAGTGTACAGTATAAACATGAACAAAATGTTATTCCATGACTAACACAAAATGCCATACTTTAAGAGGTTACCATAACTTTAAAAGGAATAACGATAGATTAAGTATTTAAAAAAGCCACTTCAGTTGTGTATACAACAGTCGGTGTATAAAGTCCTCAAACTGCTGTTTGTGTGTCAAACAGAAGCAATCAACCCACACTCTTCAAAAGAGGCTAAACATTTTTCTGTACGCATTTACTTCATACGTTTACACAAGAGTCTGGAGTTATGACCTGGTAGGTTTCAGTAGCTCTTAGAAATAGTTGCCAAACAAGCCACTCTGACTCACTAACACCTTTAGCTTAGTACTGTGGTCATGTTTGTGGATCAAACATCACCTGGATAGCTCCTCAAAGGTGACTGTCATGCTCCAGAGCAAACAGCAGAGATGTGGGTGTTGACCTTTGCACCGGTGACCTTAACTGACCACTGCTGCTCTGAACACACTGCGCTGGTTTGAGAGAAATTCAGGGCTGGATGCTTACTAAACATTTCCTTTCAGCCGTGGAGATGGAAGAGTTTTGCTTGTAAATAAAGCAACCAATTCTGACTGTTTAGAGACAACTATTAAAAGGCTTATTTTTGAGAAATGTTGCCGTTAGTGTCCAAAAAAAACACTAGTGATGTAGTTAACAGGAAAAGTACCCAGATAATCCCAGTTTTCAATTCAAGCTCTACTTTCAAGTTACTTGATATATATTGTTTTCAATGAAATATCTGGATTCTTAATAATGGATTACTTTTTATACAAAAATATGGGTATTTTTTTCTCATTCAAGAAATGGTTGAAAAAAAGGATTCTAAACTTTTAGAAAGTGATTAGTGTCAATCTCTGGAGGTCAAATTAAATATTGTATGAACAGTTTAATTTATTTAGCTATCCAAAATTGTACATTAACTAAATAAAAAATGATGAAGGAAAAATGAAATGAAATGAAATGATGTTATGTTGATTAGTGTCCAAGTAGCTTGGACCAAATGTTTTCTTTTCTTTTCTTTAGTTTTTTTTTGTTTTGTTTTTATATGTTTATATACTGACCATGCATTGTTTGTTTTGTTTGTTTGTTTTCCCCCCAAAAAATCATGTTTTTATGATGTAATTGTTTTTTTCGTGCATATTTTATTGTTGTTTAGCTGTAATTTTTTTTTATCTTAATCAAAATAACCAAATGTAGTCTGATTAAGATTAATTTAAATGCATAATGAAAAAAAAACATGTTTTTTTTTAATTGTTTAAAAAAAAAACCTAAGTTATCTGTTTTTGCAAATTAACTCTTCATATGTAAAACTGATGCAAAAATAATTAATAGCAAAGGTTTGCGGAACGAATGAATAAATGAATGAATGATATATATTTTTATGTTATTGCAGTCATTTGGTTAACATAATTACATTTGTATCAAATAATTATGATAAATAATCAAATTTTCTTTTTTTGTTCTTAAAGAAATTTTATTTTTTAATATGCAGTATCGACATTTGAAGGGGATCAAAAACTTCCATCAAAGTAGTCCTAAAACCTAAAAACAATACAAAGTAAACATGATATTTGTGCCTCTAATGCTCAAAAAAAGACTTGTGGAAGATCAAAGTGTAGTTTATTCATGGAAAGTGGCATCCAGCGCAGGAACTGATAGGTCATCGCCTATGGGCATCTGACGCTTGGTACAAACATCTTTAGAAACTATTGAGGAATGGGTTTAGCACATGGCAGATTTTACATATGTTGCTGCTGAAGATGATCTCAATAAGCTTCAGCAGTGAGTCACGTGTCAGTGTCTCTGTACGGTGTGACGGTTCTGGACGCATCTTCAGTGCTGCAGGGCAAGTACATATTCAGCTGGATTATTCAAGAGCACTTCAAACGCCGCTTCATCGCTAAGCTCCGCTCCCGCTTTGTTTAATAAGCTATCTCTGCAGTAACAAAATGCTAATTATTTATGCTTTTTCCAAAGCAAGCATATTTTTTTTAAATCTTTTTTTGGGGGATGGTGGAAGGAAGGAGGGGGGAATTACATAAATAAGCTATTTTCAAAAGGTTGACGAATTAGAATTAGTGTTTGGCAGAGCGAGTGAGGCGTAGCACCTTGCAGCGTGGACAGGGCTTTGTAGGTGGCCCAGTTGAAGTAATGAATTCCAGGCGAGGAGCTTTCGGGTGGCATTACGGTGGATGGAGGTTTGTGATAGTGCCACTGGCCTCGAGCTAGCTGACCGTGAGAGATATAACATAGCATGGCAGAAGATATTCAATTATGCTTCTGAAATGCATGCATGCTTATCATATGATGTTTGTTTCAGGTCAAGAGGTGAAGACTCAGAATAATTTGTGCTGCTCAGCCTGAATAAACAATACTGAATGATTACCAGCTTGCAAAAAAAAATAAGTTCCATGATAGCATTTCACTTTAATGCTTTTCTTAAAATCTAGGGATGCCTATTAATAGTCAAATAACCCAAATAGTGAACTAACAAAATTTTATAAGTCTCTTAGTCACAGAAAATAATACTTGCTCTTAAAATGCTAGTAATTTGTAGTCATACAGATAAAAGTAATATATTTTTCCAATCTATACAGACTCTATGTTTCTTTGTGTGCCCTCACAATAACAATAAATCTTTGCGCTTTAGTAAAATAACCAAAGCAAACCGGATGCCCTTTCTGCCGTCTTAGTCTCTGTGAACCTGAACACGTCACTTCAAAACTCTGTGTATACTTGCCTTTACAGACATGAAAAATATAGAGAGAGTGAAATTTCAAATTTTAAATGAAGTGATTCAAATTGAAAACAAATATTCTCAGGCTGTGTATGAAACATGCATACAGGTGCATTACTATTACTATCGCTTATGAGCTATGTAGGCAATTAAAGTCTCATTATTATGATTAATATGGTTTATTAATAAACATGTTGCTTATTAGCATGCAGGTTACTAGAATATTAGCCATTTATTAATGCTAATTGAGCACATATTTATGCATTATTCTACATGACCTTTTTCTACATCCCTAATTCTACCCAACACATAAACTTAACAACTACTTTACTAACTATTAATAAACAGCAAATTAAACATTTACATATAGAGGGAAAAGTCGTAAGTAGTTAACTAGTCTTACATATTCTAAAGTCATATTCACAAATCATATTTAAAATCATTTTCTTTAAATGTTCAAAAAAAACCTTTTTTAAAGTATTTAAACGTTTGTTCTTGGTAATGGGAATGTTAATAGAATGTTTCATTTGATCATTTTCAAACATTTATGAGAATGTTGTTTGACATTTTAAAAAAATATCCATATTCAACTAAAATATTTCAGAACAAAAAAATAAATAAAAATCTATAAATGAAGTATAAATAATGTTTTTTTGCTAGCATTTTGAGAACAAGACGGATGGATGTTACTCAATAAATGTTAATATAATTTTTCTGAAAGTGTAACCGGTTAGTTTGGTTCTTGGTATTCAAAACCTATATACCTAAAAATTTTGGTATGTTTTATTTGTTAACTTTATTACGTTGACAACAATAAAATCAATTTAAATGCAAATAACTTGTAATAACTTTTCAGCATTTGAACAACATTTGAACTTGGAAGTTCCGCTTCTAGTATTTTCAAAATTCGAAAATAACAGTTCTTAAAATTTAAATAAATAGATAAATACATAATGAAGCAATTTTTAAATGACTAACTTTTTTAAATGACTAAGCTTTTTTATTCACTTACGTGAAATGAAAAAAACAGTCTCTGTGTCAAACCATATTAAGTTAATTAATATAGGCCTACTTTTGTGGTGATAAAGTAATACTGTATATGACTTTAACTTTTTATAAATAAGATATTTAAAATATCAAGTGAAATCACCCTATTTTGACTGCATTTGACTTATGAATACTCATGCAGGGTCATTACTTGAATTCATGGTGTGTGTGACAAAATGACACGTGCGGGCCCCAGCCCTCATAAAAACGTGCAATAGGGCCCTTCATCCCAGTGTCAGGGACAACATCCACAGTTGGTTCTGGTCCTGAGGATGCTCAGTTCAGTTCACAGACATGATCTGAATCAAGTTTGCTAAATAAGACAGACATGCAAAACATGCAGTGCAAAGGGTCCTCAAGACCAGAAAGAAATGATATCCACCACAAAGCAATATTTTGCATAAAAATATGTCATTTCGAAGTACTAAAAGGTGCATTTTGCACCCTGTCCACATTCACTCCAGCGGTTCATTGAGTGAGCGGGACACGTCTCATTCCGGGGCCCCTCAGATCTTCTTAGTGTCAGCGAGAGCACACGCTCAGTAAAATAAATGGGACATCTCGTGACGATTGCACTAATTCTGCGAGATTCCTTTCGCGCCAGGAGCCTCCATGTATCTCTTTGTAGATGAAAGGCTTCTACTTTCTGTCAATGGCCTCGAGCGATGTGAATTAAACATTGATTTTATCGGAAGTTTAGTGGCTGTGGCCGTGCAGAGCGCTGATTCACCCGTGCGCTGGAGCAGACGGAATCTGTTGGAGGAATAAGTGGAATGAGGAGATGTGCGAAGCGCAGTGTATTAAAAACAGGGCAATTAGGAGAGGAAGAGGACAAAGTTGTAGTATTTTCCCTCTAATGTTTGTTCAGTCAGACAGGCAAAAGCATTTCCTCTCGGCTTCTGATATTCCAGCAAAACTGTAGTATATTTTTAGATGGGTTGGATTGAGAATTTCCCTCTGAGCATTTATTAGAAAGCTAAAACCAACCCTGTTTAGACTCGTATGTACAGCTCAGGATGCAGAGAATAGCGTGGAAGTCTGACCTACTTAATCACTTTGAGAAATTCCTAGATTTATTTATATGTAATATAACAATGAAAGAATAAAGTCAAGGGCATCACAGCTTAGTTGCACATTCTCTTTTGTCCTACCTTATTTATTTCTCTTGCTCCCTCAAGTTTGTTGTCTGCCCCGAGGAATTGAAAGATGAAAGTAAGAGAGCTCTCTGGGGAACTTCACTGTATAAATGCCCTCCACTTTCCCTTAATGTAACACTGTCCAATTCACATGGTCCCTACGCAGTGTACACTGCTCCTCACACACTAAACAGTGAGGAGAAGTTCATCAACTAACTCTGTTTGTGTGCAGCTTCATCAAACAGACTTGAAAATGTTGGTTTTAGCAGATTTGAGCAAATTTGTATTATAAGTAAATGCAGTTACTTTAACTTTCTTCTCATCAAAGAATCCTTAGATAAATGTATCACAGTTTTCACAAAAAGCAGCACAACTGTTTTTTTTAACATTAATGATACTCAGAAATGTTTCTTCTGCTGCAGAGAAAGATTTCAGAAGGACCATATGACACAGAAGACTGGAGTAATGATGCTAAAAGCATTATTTGTTATTAAATAAAGGCAACAAACACATGTACACATATGTTTTTTATAAAAAATGCATAATAATGTATTTTTTCTAGAGCTGTCAAATCAATTAATCGTGATTAATCACATCCAAAAGTTTGTGTTTACACAATATATGTGTGTACTGTGTATATTTATTTGTATATGTAAGAACACACAAATATATGGGGACAGTATATGTAAGACATTTACATCTATATTTATATGTATATAATATTTATTTTATACATAAATATATATATATTAAATATATGCATGTATATTTGTGTGTATTTATCTATACATTTGACAGCACTGTTAACACCCCAACACCCAAAATCCATCACTAACTACTAATAAATAAATGATGGGTTGGTGAGAAGTTGTAATGTGTCAGCTGAAAGTTAAAACCAGTTAAACCAGTATTTGTCAGTGTTTATTCTAAGCTGGGAATTTAAAGCAGAAGCAATGAAATGCGTGTGACTGATTATGGAATCAGTCTTATGGAAGATCGTGATATTTCCAAGGCAGACAAGTGACTAAGTGCTTCTTCATTTTTCTCTTGTTCTTGTTTTTCACATCCCTCATTCTCGCTCTCTCACGATTCCCTCCTGCATGTTACCCGCTCAATATGTTGGTTTTGTGTGCTGTCTTTTCCCTGTCCCAGGGCAGACCCCATGAAGCATCATGCACCTCTGGCCTATGAATAGCACCAAAAGCCTCATCTGGGTCAGACTCACGCTGTAGAGACTAAATAATTAAATCCTTATTTTCTCTTCCACTTCTCTATTTCTCTTCTTTTTCTCGATCGTTCTCTCTTGCTTCTACCAGATCAGCCCTCCCCTCATCTTGTTCTCTTTGTCAAAGGGTAATAACTAAAATGAGTCATGTAATGGAAGAAAAAAAAAAAAACTGAAGCGTAACATGCCGTTCAAATAGGAAGCTAAGTTTGGAGCTGTTACATAAGCTGTCACTGCTTGGTGTAGACAAATGAGAGAGGGGAGGTAAAGAGAAAGATGATGAGACATGAGAGGAGGACAAGGAAGAGCAAAGGAACTGCTAAATGGTGATGGCTGCAGTTTAAAACTCTTAGAGTATACCAACTACATACTTCAGTTTTGTGGTCTGAGATATTTTAAGGGGAATAATGCTAAAAGCCACTGGTTGGAGACCATTTGTACACTTATGAATGGGAGAAATAGTAACACTTAATATGGTTGACTCTAAGAATTTGTTATGCTTTCGAAATAAAAGATCCGACTGCTTGTTTGTTTACTCTAAAAAGCCAATACTCATTAACTGAACCATCCTAAAAAAATATTGGGGGGTTTATTTTTTTATTTTTATTTTTGCAGCCGTTCCTTTAAAAAGTCTAACATAATAATTATATTATGTTACTTAAAAACATTTCATGATACAGTATGTTGAATACTTCACAGATGGACTCTGATGTGATGAAGGTAAAAAAATGCATTAATACTCATATCACACGATGTGATATGATACGAGCTTGTTTAGCAGACATAGCAATAGTTATCATGTTAAAAAAAACTTGTTGCATTTCCATCTTTCTTTCTGAATTTTGCATCAAATTGTTCCTTGTTTATAAACGTAACTGTGGAACTACGTAATACGAACTACGAGTTCTTACTGACATGGTCTGTAACTTCATTCGAGGAAAAATTTATCTTTTCTAACATTGGTATCAGAAGGAAGACAATGCAAACGCTGTATTTCAACCATCCTTTATTACTTTGCTTCTGCATACACCTGTACATTCGTCTCTCTTTTAAACACAGGTTAGACTGGCAGTGATGTAGAGGCAGGTGTAGATCCTCTTCTGCGGAGGTGGTGTTCATACACACTATTACGTCATAAAGTGATACATTCCACAACATGTCATTTTGGCAAACTGGCAAACTTTTTTAGAGATATTTTTGAGCTCTGAAACTTACAGGATGTTTTTTTTATTTCTTTGTCCACCTTTTTCCTGACATAAAAGTGTACGCCGCCATTTGTAAATTCTATGGCTCTATCTTCTGGTCCCATCCGTGTCCAGCTATTTTTAGCTGTACAAAACGCTCAGTGCTCAATGCGCTGCAAACTTAAGAAAACACATGCAAAAAGAAAAAAACACATGCAAACTACAAATTCTCACAACGCAACCAAACACAGGGAGGGGCTGCAAACACATAAACACACTGCTAACAGCACTGACCACAAGGGACAAACCCATCTGGGACCTGATTATTGTTCCGTGGCTTTTGGTCAGAGCAGAGAAGTTGTTTTAATGCTATGTTAGCTAGAGTTACTCTCAGATGGTCCGTCACTTTTTGAGGTCCCCCTGAAACATTTCCGTTGTGGTCCGTGCTATTTGCAGCGCGTTTCTGTGTTTGGTTGCATTGTGAGAATTTGCAGAGCCTGTGTTGGCAAACTGATGATGTTTTCCAAATGTTGTTTGCATGTGTTTTCTTAAGTTGCAGCGCGTTGAGCTCTCTGTAATATTGTTTATTATTTTAATGTGTTATCTTAGTTATGAACACACTGGTTGTAGTGCAAACTGTTTTACTGTTTACTGCATGTTGTTATTCTTTTTGTTATTTACCTAGCAGCTAATGAACCGGAATCCTCAACTTTCTGGTGAGGAAAAAGCAGGATACAGACCTCTTATCAAAAAATCAAGGGAATTTTGGTTTGGTCCATAAACATTAGATAAAAAACATGGCAATCTTGTCTTGTTAGTCTCTCAGCTCATACCTGGACACTTTACATTTCAATTGCAATGCTGTATCAGGTGCGCTATAGAGCAAGTTTACTACACCGGAAGACGGGTTATGTGAAGCAAATGTCAAATTGTATTGGTTTACAAATCATGCACTGTGGTAAAACTGTGTTAAGGTCATTACACTGTGCAAGGAATCACATAATATGTCATGTATGTTAACAATCTGCCCTAGTAATTATAATTTATGTGAAAAGGGAAAATTTTCTTGCAATAATGTAGGCAGAGGCACATTTTTCCAATGAGGTGGTTTTATGCATATTTTTGTGTTATGTTATTTGAATGTAATTTTGCCAGGGGTTTTGGTGATTCTGTGTGTTTCCTGAAAAAAGATGCCTTGGAGCCTTATCAATATCGAATAGATTTGCATAAAACAACTTATATTTTTCTTATAGTGTTTCCAGTGAATAGCAGTATACTTCAAACTATTACTACTTTTTCATTGTTGATGTTTCTTTGTTTTCTGTAGGCAGCTTAAGTATCCAAGTACATCAGTAACATTCAATCTACACTTCACCTCAGTTCATGCATTCCTTGGGAAATGAACCCATGCTCTTGGTGTTGCTAGTGCCATACTATATTGTCTAGAAGAAAGTAAAAAATAAGTTAAATTAATTAAATCCCTGTGTGACATTTTGGGTCTGATTCACTAAACATGCATACGCACACATTTTTGTGAGAAATATCCGGACATTATCACAAATGTATCATGATTAATCTAAATCTTTCATACTAAAATGTATTTTAAATGCCAGAAAAATTCAAACACAACTTATACCACACATAAGCAATAATAAACATGTATGACCAATGCCCAATAAGCATGTATAGTAAAAAGAACCCTACATATAATTAGATGTGTTATTTACACGGTGGGTGAAAAGTAACTACAGAAAGTAATTTTTCTTTGTCCTTTGTTTTGGTGTCATGATTGTCTTTCTTTGGACCAGTGATGCTTTGCGAAAAGCCCTCATATGGAGCTGTTTGGGTGTGTATTATGAAAATGACTAACTTCGTGCACACTGGCGCTCATTTAAAAGACTCCAAATTCACTAACAGCAGAACGAGTTTAAGAACAAGCTCATGTGCTTATGCACATGTTGTGAATTGGACAGAAAGTTTTCGTGAGAAGTTCAAATGCACCGACCCTAATAAGACTGATTTAATTGAAAACCTGTCATTATTTTTGTACAAGAATATGGATTGGATTAAATTGGATATTAACCAAACACTACCACTGTGTTTAACAAAGTTCTTTCAGTCTAGTTACTTTGTAGTGTAGCTAATTTTTTAAAAAGAGTAGCTTGACTCCAGTTGAACTACTTCAAATTATAAGTAGCTTGTAGCTTGACAAGCTACAGCTTTAAAGCAGCTTCCTCAACGCTGGATGGGCGGCAGAGAGAATCCACTTTGGAAGCTGAGTTTTTGAAAGGACAAATGGAAAAAGAGAGAGGAGAGAGAGAGAGAGAGAGAGAAAGGGAAAGGCTTACCTTCTCACGCAGGGAGGCTTTCATTAAACACAGTCATCTTTGGTAATAAGCACTTGAAGACTGATCTCTCCCATTGCTTCCCTCAGGTGCTGCATTACCATAATGGATTCTCACTGCAGCGAGGTATTAAAGCGTGGAGGCATATTCCAAACTCAACGCAAATGCAACTTGTAATGCACATTATCCCAGCTCAACACATTAGATGTCATTACTAGAGCTGGAGCAGACAGCATTTCGTCATTATCTGCTGAAGTGTTCCACGGGGAAGTGGAAAATCAAGGAAACGCACAAATAATTCTGGATTTTCTATTATTTTTATTATTATTTTTTGTTCTGTTAATGAGACTTTGTAAACAAGATGATTATTAATTAATGATAAAGATAACTATATTGCTTTTCAGCTCTGGTTTTGAGAGCTTAATACTAATACAAAGAACCTTTCACTAAACAGTTTGTGTAAAGAATAAAAAAATAAAATAAAATGTAACATGGATCTAAATGTTCTCCATAGAGCCAATAATGCAAAATAACTGTGAGAGAAAAGCAAATTTATACTATAAATATATATATATATTATATACAATTTTATATTGCATAGCAAACATATTCAGTATGGTGGATAAAAACATTCGGACATATTCCCATACGTTATGATCATGATTTCTGAGAAAAGACAGAACAATGTCATTGATGCATTATTAAAAGAAGATTTAAATATCCCAGCTGTAATTAAACTGCCATGTGACTTTTTGCATAAGCCATGTGACATTCACATTTTCAGAACTAAATCTCGGCCACAAATGTGACCTTAAATGGATATATTTACCATTCATAACTGTGCAGCAGTTGCAAAGGTCTTTGGGTTGTCGTAGAAATGGGTTTCAATTGAGCTGTGTGAGGATGTTCTTGTATGGCATGCACGAGAGTGAAAATGTTAAGGTTTGTGGAGTTAATTCCCAAGCAGAGCCTTTAAATGACTTATAATGCTGATATAAGGACACTTGCTGTGCTCTTCATGAATAAGAAAAACAATAAAGTGCAGAGAAATGTTCCAGAGTAAGAAAATAGAACAAAAAGCGCAAGCTAACTATGTATGGATATGAATATTTGATAATTTATCTAAGCATGCAAAAGAAGGCAATCTCTCTTATTTTAGCGAGTTTCCTGAAGAGAAGAATGGATAATTCATCACATTTAAGAAAATACAGAGAAAGACTTAGAACAGGAGCAGAGCGAAGAACTAAGAGCAAAGAAAGGATATAGAAAGTCGTTTTTCAATATTAACTTGACACTGAAATTGTCATAACGCTCTTATAGTGACTTGATGTAAAATGTTATTACAGCCAATCTCAATTAACACAACAGACTCGAAGCATGCACCTGCCTCAATAAAACACTTTCTACTGGGACTGTGTCGGCACTGGGAATTATGGCTACATCGAGCGCTCCATCTTTCCTGTGACAGTTTTATGAAAGATTCATGACACCGGGTAACACAGCGTAAGCTCCTCTTTCAGGCCTTTAGTCCCGAGGCTCCAGCAGCAGGAAGAGGCAGAATTTGTTCTACAACCCCAGCTCAAGCAGAACTGCACTGCTGGAGAAAAATTGTTATGTGCCTTATGTTTACAGTTTCAGTGATATTTACTTGCACTTTGCTTTTAGAGATGTATATATTTTATGCAATTGGTTTGCAAAGACATATTGTAACAAAATATTTCTAATCATTAAAGAATCTTGGGGGCTTTTTTACATACAACACATGATAATAATCATTATAAAAAATTCACCAATAAATCATCAGATTAGAATGACTTCTGCAGGATCATGTCGTACTAAAGACTGGAGTAAAGATGCTTAAAATTCTGAATATTTTATTTTAATTAAAATAATTTAAAGAGTTTATTTGCTAAAATATTTAATTTATTAATTCATTCATTATTAATTAATTTTCATAAAACATTTTTGAATTAGTTAGCTGTATTATTATTATCATTATTATTATTTAATCAAAACTGTCCATCTGCAGTTTGGTTGATTATTCATTGAATTCTTTGCAGGATAAATAATAATACATTTTTAAAAACAGGATTTTTTTTTTTTTAATGCATATGAACTCTTCATATAAAATTTTGCGATAATATTAAAAATACAAAATAAATAAAGCGAGAGAATATAGAATATAAAGATAGACAATTTTATATAAAAAATGTATTACAATATGTATATGTTTTTAGAACGATCAGAGTTTCTTTTATGGCTTTACATTTTTAATAACCTTTTATAACCTTTCATCCTTTCCTTGTCACTTAAATTGCCAATTAATTCGAGGTCACCACAGGTTTGATGATTATAAAAGAATTACAACAATGCTATACTGAAAACTGTTATTAAATAGTTACGTTAAATCATTTGATATGTTTTAGGGTCACGGCACAATGCAGTCCCTTCTGCCACACAAGTCAATTCATTAATTAAGCGATTCAAGGTAGAATTCAAACAGTCAAATCTCAGACTGCAAGCCAAGTCACCTTTATCTCACTCAAGAATTACTAATATTCATGCTTTGTGTGCTTCCCCGTCCCCAAACGCACTTTTCAAATTGCTCCTCCGCTCCGGATATTAAGTATTCAGTTCGAAATGACTTGGCACCTAAAGTTAAGTGCAGGGAAACGTGTGGAGACAGATGATACATTGAAAAGTTTAATAGAAATCTTTTGAGACATCTTGTTGTTGTTGTCATGCAAATGCGCGCCATGCTGCTAGTAAATAAAACAGACTGAAAAAAAAAGCAGGAAACAGGAGAAAGAGTGTGCGTGCCCATGCTGATGTCCGTAGGCAAGACTCCAGGCAACATGCCCTGTTTGGCGTAATGCCGGAGAGCGGAGCCGACACAGCGCCCCGTAAGACCTTCTCTCACTTTCTCAAATCTTCAAATTCCTTTCTTTGTTTTTCAATCAGTCACATTATCATCGCCGTACCTGGGAGAGGAGCCACGTTCCTACCTTCTATTGTACCTTTGTGCCTCATCTGTCAAAAAGTATCGCTCTTTCCTTGAGGTTTGAGGAAAGCTGAATCGCGATTTGACAACACAAACTATTGTTATGTTTATTTGTTTACTTGTGAAAGGAGCGAGCCTTTGCATATTCGCATTTCTGTTGTCTTTTCAGGTTTTTCATTTTCTTTTTTTGGTAACCCGCCTAGTTTCGGGTGGATCCGATCTCTAAGAACATTTGACAAGCATTATTCTGCGTGCTAAAGCGCTCAGATTTAAATAACGAACATGTGAATGCATATGTCATCTCACACGCTGCACAGATCCACATTGTTGCTAAAAGTTTTTTGACCGGCTCAAGGCGGTAGCATCTGAAACTAACGCTACGGTGGAACAAGATATGAATGCATTATAATCTCAGGCCTGTAACAGGAAATGTGATGGTTAATTGTATATTTCAAAAGCCTTAATTGCTTTAATTCCCTGTAATTAATCAGTAATTGCAGCAGGAGTGCTTTTCACAGCTTAGCTTGAGATGCATAGACCTTTCCCATATGGAAAAGCATGAATATAGATGAGAGGCAGAGCGCAGGAGCTATATGACTAGTCTATATTTAGGAGTTTAAAAGCTGAATCTCGCCAATACGTGGTCCTATTTATCATTTATGTATTCATTTAAGATGCAAACGCATAACTTAGCGTTTCAAACTGTGTTGGCCAGGCTGGGTGGTTTTGTTGAGGCTAAATGAGCTAAGCTGATTACCTCCCCGACTTTTTCTCCATCGCCCCCCTTGAGACATTCAGTGTGGGGAACACCTGGTAGGTTGGTCCCTGTCCGCCCTCCCATGCTGAAAACCCACAGCTCCTACCTACAGCCCCCCGCTGAGTTCCATGGTATAATTTGAGGTTCCATCACTGTGGCAGATGTTGAGTAATTGCTGTTCTATAAATGCCAGTCGCGCAGCCCATCTGCCCAGAGGAGACACCTGGAGAAGCGCAGCACGCTCAGCTCCTGAGTGGGAGACTTGAGGACTTGTTGCTGTGATGAGCGCTGAGTCGCTTCCCGAGATTGCCGGCTGCGCAACTTTATTCTACAAACGCTAAACTTGCTTTACACTCAAGTAAACATGCTGTTGTATTATGGGTCATTCCTGTTATGAAGTGACTTTTCTGTCTCTATTGGCGCTTTTCCACTGCATAGTACGGTACGGTACGGTTCAGTACAGCTCACTTTTGGGTGGTTTTCCACTGGTACCTGGTCCTTTTTTAGTACCACCTCAGCCGAGGTTCCAAGCGAGCCGTACCGTTACCAAAACGTGACGTGTAAACCCTGCTGGTCACTGATTGGCCGGAGAAAATTGTCATTACTGCGTCACTGAACACGTAACACAACAGACCCACTAGATTTAAACCGGCACAGCCAGCGAAGGATCGGACGCAACTGTTTTGTTTGAAGAAACGCAACTTTTTGTATCCACCAAAAATGGCTGTTTCCTGGTCTATTGAGGAAGTTCCTCTTGTTGATAGCCGAGGAGCGGATCCAGCGAGAGATGATGGGGCGATGCGGAATGAAAAATACTCCATTGTTGTGTGTTTGTTTGTGGCACGTTTACGATGATGTCACGGCAGTAGAGGCGGCGCAACTATGAAGATACGTGAATAATCCCGCCCACTCTAAAGCGGTACTAAACTGCATGGAAACGCAAACCGAGCCGAACTGAGCCGTGCCGAACCGAGTCGTACCACGCAGTGGAAAAGCGCCATATGATATGCATACTCATTTTCTCTTAAATAGTCACATATTTATAGGAAAATATTTTTTATATATGATATATGCGCTAAATTTTATCATATCCTCAGTGCAAAGCAATCAGCTTCCACTAGATCCATGAAATTATAAAAACCTCAAAATAGTTTTAAATTACGTTATACTGTAGACTAGGCTAAACTTCATCTGCTCATACATATAAATCATGTGAAAGTATATTTATTTTTGGACAATTTTCTCCATTTACTGACTTCAATTCCACTGAGATCATTTTTTAAAGAAGTGTTATTGTTTATTTATTTATTTAGCTGTAGAAACTCTTTTCCTTTTATTGTGTACCTTTTTCTCCATGTTCTCCTGCTTGCCCCACTCTTAAAGCTCCACCCTGTTATGGTGGAGAATGTGTAAAAACATACCTGACATAGTTATAAATGTTATGTTCATCTGTAGAAGGTTAGAGAGCTAAATGTTGGTCACTGAAAACTACAGCTAATTTAGCTCAAAATTTGGTGGCTTATTCGGACAAATTCGTATGACCTCACAGATTTTATTTGATTTGTCTAGAGCCCAGTGAAGGATAGGTTAAGGGGTGGGGTTGTAGGTGTGGGTCATTTATACAAATTCATACAAATTGTGCAGCTCATAAAAACATACAATTTAGCAAAAATTAGTTCAACCGAATTTGTATGAATTAGCCACCTCGCAAATATGTACGAATTGTCATGAAATCAGACTGAACTTAACCCCTAATTAGTTTGAAGTCCACCGTAACCAGGTTTATGGGTTGCACTTTGACATTCCAGCTTGGGGTCCGTTCCCAATTCTTGTCCATTCTTGTTCTTGTCCATTTCCATAATATGGAAATATGTAAACAGATCTCTGTATGACACAGCTAATGTTGCAAGCTTGAGCCAGTTTGGAGGGATATCTGTCCAAAAACAATCAGTATTAGACACTTCACCTCTGTATGTTTTATATATTTGGTATGAGTAACTCCATTTGATAGAGATCAAATGTACAGTATGGCGACACTGGCAACAATCAATGCATCATGCATCATTTTTACATATATTTTATATTTTAACATATAACATGTAGGCCTACAAAACTATATTTTTAATTGTAATTGTTTCACAATAATAACTTTTAATAACTTTGGTGAGCATTAAAAAACTTATTTCAAAAACATTTTTGATATCATAATTATTTCCAGACTTGTGACTGGTAGTGTACTGTAGATCTTTCCGATGTTAACCTATCCAGATGCGCTCTTTCACATGCATGTTAATCAGATGTTTTGACATTGGAAACAAATGAAAGATGGAAGCAGAAGGCAAATAAATACATTTCCTTTCTTATTTGATATAAAGCTCTGTTCCGTGGGCATTTCATCAGCATCTGCATTATGCAACACTTTAGTGGCTGATATAAATTCTCAGTGTACTTCCCAGGGTTTAAAATGGAAAAAATGTGCATTTACATTTAGTCAGTTCCTGCAGCTCATACAGGGGTAATATACTGTACTGCTGGTTGATAATGTATGTATATTGCTCAAAGGTTTATGCATACTTCTAATATCACATAAATATTCAATTACACATGTAAAATTAGATTTAAAAAAAAATGTGATTGGTGCTTGACCGTACACAACCTGCTACTAGTGTTACTGTGCAGGTGTTAGAGTGTTTTAGACAGTTAGGTGTTCTGGGCATTTGTTATTTATAGTGCTGGCCTGGGTGTTCTGGAGTGGACAGTTGCTACGGTGTTCTGTGCAGTTGTTAGGGTGTTTTGGAGTGGATAGTTGCTAGGGTGTTCTGTGCAGTTGTTAGGGTGTTCTGGAGTGGATAGTTGCTAGGGTGTTCTATGCAGTTGTTAGGGTGTTTTGGAGTGGACAGTTGCTAGGGTGTTCTGTGCAGTTGTTAGGGTGTCCTGGGGGGGACA
>JAUMHG010000013.1:1191645-1204208 GCA_032359395.1 Enteromius anoplus | reverse complement strand
CAAACAAACTTCGGCCAACCAATCGGTTAGAAGATGTGGGGTTTAATGCGCGCAAACAAACTTCGGCCAACCAATCGGCAAGAAGAGGTGGGATTTAACGCGCCCAAACAAACTTCGGCCAACCAATCGCTTAGAAGAAGTGGGGTTTAATGCGCGCAAACAAACTTCAGCAAACCACTCGGCAAGAAGAGGTGTAGTATAATGCACGTTA
This sequence comes from Enteromius anoplus, assembly GCA_032359395.1. Classification (NCBI taxonomy): domain Eukaryota; kingdom Metazoa; phylum Chordata; class Actinopteri; order Cypriniformes; family Cyprinidae; genus Enteromius; species Enteromius anoplus. Next base: position 1,203,997 of record JAUMHG010000013.1, on the reverse strand, counting down.
AACCCCACCTCTTCTTGCCGATTGGTTGGCCGAAGTTTGTTTTTGCTTTGGTGCACTTCCTGTGCCCATAGTGTTTGTTTTGGTATTGCAGCCTTTGTGTTGTCTTTCGAGACCGGGTTTTTTCCCAATGTATTCAGAGGGCAGACAACAAGACAATCAAGGGGTGATGCATACGGTTTGAGATAAAAATGAAATCGAGTTAAAATCCTGCATCATCGCATAGAGCACCTTTAATAACTTATTTGATGAGAATATTACCATGATCAAACATTTTCATCTTTAACTGAAACACAATAGATATGAACCCAAATGATTTGTTCAGAATCAGATTGTAAACCCCACAATCAATCCGACTGAGCTCTATCTGAATTAGTTTTAGATCTGATTTAGAAAGGATGGTACAGTACAGACCTGAAATGATCAGACCAACAGGAAAAAAAAAAAAAACATTAGCATGGACTGTAAACGCTTGAATCTATTCTCTCAGTCTGGTTCATAAATACCTTAAGCTCATGTGCAGTATGCTGATGCATATATTTACATATGTTTAATGTCATACAGACATAAAAACCAGGGCATAAAGGAATGTCTATGGCACAAACAAATGTTTGCCTGATTCAATGATTGTTTTCTTTATTTTCTTTTGGGTTTACTGATAAAAACTGTTGTAATTGGCATGTCCTGTATTGGAAGGATGCTTTATTTGAAAGCTCAGCTAAGAGCCAAAGATGAAGAGAAAAGGATTGGGAAAGGACCCTGAACTTGAATGTCTGATAAGTCTTAAGTAAATAAAAAGAACGTTAACAAATCTTCAATGCACAGATGTTCAGCTGTCCACTAAACCTGTACAGCGATGACACTGACTGGCTGGTGCAGACATGTGGAGAATGTAGCATGTTCTCGCCATTTCTGCCACAGTGTCTTCCCTACTATTGCCTTGTTCTCACATCCCTCTATATTTAGGGCAGACCGATCATTTTGGAAAACATCTCAAAGTGAGTCATTGCAAACTGACTCTTTATTTTTTTTTTTATGCCTTTATTTTTTTGTTCCCCCACCCCCTCATTATTTCTGCAGACTTTGCACTATCAAAGCAGAACAAAAGAATGTATGCTTCAGTAATCACTTGTCACCCTTTCATTTCCTATCATTCTGTGTCAAGAGTGAGATTTTGAACAAATAAAGAAGTCGGTTTAATCTTCAGGGACCGGGAGGAAACTTTCATTATAGATATGAGCGCAAAGACTTTCATTTCGCTTTTCCTTCTTCCCAAACATTAAAGCAGACAGACATTATAATCCAATTAACCAGAAGGAGGGAAGAAAAAAGGCAACATTAGATTCATTAAAGAAAATAAAATCAACTGTAATCGCTGCAGAGCCATTCCTAACTGATGCACGCTTGCAGTTTCACAGATCAGATGCAAAAAAAAATGGATCAAAATGCATTTGCCGTAATTAATTTGGAAGCTTTTTGATAAGTGGCATTGACAAGGAGATTATTGGTTCAAATGAGAACAATTTCAGCTCGTCTACACGAAGCTGGCGCAAAGTTGATGAGGAGGCAGGGGAAATACTGTCTTATTTTCCGACTCCCTTGAGAAATGAAATATTGTTTTTTAGCCAACAATAAAGATCATCATATGAGAGGATAAAGTAATTACTGCTGTTTTAATTCGCCTTTAAATTAAACGGCTTTTTCATAACAGACTGCCTCAAAGGAGATATGTTTTATAGGTGCCGAAGGAAAGGGAAATTAAACGATTCGTAATTAAAGTTAAGATGTTTATTTTGCGTGAACAAAACTTTGCCTTTGCAATTTGCTTGATATTTATTTAGTCGGCCAGAAAGACATGCTTCAATTGTTTTAAACCTTGCAATCAGCATCGAACTGACCTTCGTAATGTGACTTCGTACATTTGTTTTTGGCTTGCGTTAGGATGGGAGCGATTGAATCGTGTCTGTTATTGTGAAGTGTGGAACGCTCAAGGTCTGTTTAAGCTCTCTAAATGACTCTCCTTCTCTGCAGCATTAGTGCCATTATTTATAATACTCTTAAACAACTTTAGGCATTGGTGATTTTTTTTGTTGTGGCCGTAATTTGATTATTTTAATGATCTCATTCCACACTGGGGACTCTTGGTGCCTCAAGGGAAAGTCATGCTCCAATGAGTCGCTCAAACGTTTTATCAGGCCAAAGACAGTCGTGTGCTAGATGGTGATGAGTGGCTCTCTGTGGACGTTGCCTTATTGTACCCCTTCCCAAAGTGTCTTATAACACATTTAAGTTAATTTTATATATTGGCATGAAAACACTTTGTCATCTTGCTAAGCTGCATTATGGCGTCTTATAAGTCAAAAGGGTGGAAACTTCTTATGTTGAATGAATTTATGTTTCTCATGATCGCAGGAATGCTGAAGCGTATAATTTGCTTTTTAGACAAAAACGTAAATTTTGATGGCCCTACAAAACAAATTTTGGTCCCACTTTATATTAGGTGCCTTAACTGACTGTACCCACATTTAAATTCATCATTTAAAACAATGCTTGTTTTGAGAACATACATGTTTTGAAAAAATACCTGTGTGTGGTTACATCTGTAATTAATTTTCGTAATTGCATTTCATTACACTGTAGACCCATCCCTTGGCTTACGCCTTAACCCACCCTATAACCTACCCAAACCACCAAACCTGTTCCTAACCTCACCCGTATACAGTAGTTAAGGCCACTAAATGTAAAGTGTGACCCTGTTTTATTTATTTTTACTGAGTGGAGTAGTGATGATGGAAATTGTTTCAAGTTTCCAACATACAAAGGTGGTTAAAGTTAACTAAAACTAAACCAAAGTAAAATGAACTTTTCCAAAAAGTGCTGTTACCAATGTCCTGTTACACATTTGTACTTACACACACCATTCTGAGGGTTGTTACATGTGTGTGGTTACAGAAATATTACAGCAGTAGATACTATGTAGCAATGTGTACTTACACTTTGGTTAGATACTAGATACACATCTAGTTACTTTGGAATTACACAGGTATTAGGGGCACTTAGTATAAAGTGGGACCAAAGTTTTTTATTATACTGAACATGAACACCTTAAATGCAGTTTAAAAATCATCCCAGGATGATTCCCATATTTCATTTGTTTTATTTCAAAGTTACTTTCTGTAAAAGTTAAAGATATTTCAGATTTTGCAGTGGGAGTGTAGCTTGGGTTTTAGTAATTAATTTGTCATTGTGAGACTTTATGGTGTGAATTGTAATAATGCTTACATTAAAAGAATAATTTTTACAGCAATCCTGACCCTTAATTATATTATTAAATAATTGCACAACAAAAAACTAAATTAGGAATGCATGAATAATGATGAATCCAGAAGGAAATTGCCTTGTGTTTGGTCTGAGTTATCCTACAAGAGGTTAGTGAGGGTGTGAGAGGATGGATTTGTTTCAAATAACTAACATCCTTTACTTTTACAAATTGGCTCTGTTTGAAAGCAGCCTATTCTTTTTCCTCCAGCTCTTTTGGAGAAGTGGCTGTCTTTACCTTCTGATAGACGTCGGACTGTTTGACTTCTGTGTTAAGTGGTTCAAAATCAAATGTGACTGCTGTTTTGCTAACTTAGCCATTGAATTATAGTGTTTTCAACCACACAAAGTTTTTCCTTAATAAAATTAATTCATTGTTCCCTGCAGATGTAAAAAATAGTTCTGTGATACATTCAGGGGTGCCCGATCAAAAATATTCCTAGTCGACTATCAGGCATTCATGTAACATTACACACTTTTTTTTTTTTTTTTTTTTACAGTATTTGCTAATTCAGATGCTGTTTCTGTGCCACATTTGCCAACCTGGTCTCATAAAAATATGTACCTCTGTACCCCTTTTTTTACATTTCGTCGCAGTTTCAAAGAGAAATGTCCACTGAATGCCGCTAAAACATGGGTTCAATACGTAAACCATGGCACCTCGAGTCCCAGATCCGGCAGGGATTGTGGGTGGGGGGAGTGAATAACCAGTGCTCTCTCCACCTTCAATACCACTTCTCACTGCTGTGTGTGTGCACTTGGAAGGGTTAAACACAAAGCACAAATTCCTAGTATGGGAAACCATAACTGGCCACATGTCACTTCCTTCCATTTTTTCTAAAATGCAAAAGTGATATAAAAATGCATTTGTTGATGCAACTGTCATTTTAGGTTCCTTATGCACAGATTTGTTGAACCATAGTTACACAGGATTTGAACCAGAGCTCCTTGACTCTCAAGTACATCTCTGTACTCCATTAGCTACAAAACAAATCTACCGTCTTTGAAAACACATAGATATAAAGCTGGATATGTGTGATGCTAACATTCAAAGTCATAACAAGAAATTCTTAAATTAATTGTGCAAAAATTTTACTGCCTCTAGTTTTCATTTCTTTTTGCAACTGCAGTAATATGTACTAATTGGTACTTATTTCCTGTCTCGCTAAAAAGTTCACCTAGGTAGATTTATGCCATGAGACCAGGTAGACATTTGCATATGAAAAAAGCTTAGGAAAGAAAGCAAGCGCTCTCATATGTAGATAGACCGCTAGTTATTGTGCCTAAACCAGCGGCGTGAAGCAGTTCTTCGAAACACAGCATCCAGCCCAAGGCTTTCCACATTCACAGCATTAATGTTTCCTTTCATGTCCTCACTTAACACATTCACCCCAATATCTCAGCTCACCTGATGACTCATTGGTTTCAGAGCCATCGGGCCTTTAAGTCATTTATGAAAACAACATTTTCTGTATTCGGGGTTGCAAAGGTGTCACACGGCTCTCAAAAATCATCACAAAATCACTTCCAGGCCCCGTATTCCTTCTGAGATGATGACAACGCAGTCGATAAACAAACCTTCTCCCCTCCAGACCTTTACCTTCATAATCTCATCCATTTACAATGAAATTTACAGCTAAATCTAGTCAGTGAAACAGTAATTGTTTTATATTGGATTTTAATGAGTGCGAGGTGAACCCAGACACCTCTGTACGCTGCAACTATCTCTTATGACAGACGACTAAAAGAGAGAGTTATCAGTGCAGTTTCCATTTCACCGCCGATTCAAAGAGCACTATAAAGGGCATGAGCCGTGGCTGACGATACCCGTGTTCGTGTCACTGTGTTATTAACTAGTTATCAAAGGCTTTTGCCTCACCTTTCCCGTGGATCAATGATGGTGCAATTAAAAGGTACTTTTCATGAAGCAATCTTAATTATAAGTGCCGCAGCTGAAGTCATAAACTCGCTCTTTGTAACTTTCCCTCCTGTTCTCCTGTCACTCCAGGGTGAGCTCTCCTCCTTAAATTATTCATGAGTAGTAGCATGTTAGGATTATACTCGTTAAAAAGTAATGAGGTACCGCGATAATAAAAGGTTGTCTTGTATTGTTTTACTAAGTGTCTCTCACCAGCGGAGGAAGTTGCTCGCCTGCGGCTCTTATGAAAGGGATTTTGACTCTTGGCAGGGAAAGAAAGGAAAAGCAAAAGAGCGGCGAGAAAACCCGAAAACGTGCATCCTAACAGATGCAGAGGCACCCAGCTGTTGAAACAGAGAGACAAAAAGCTGTCTTGAGCCATGTGCTTTTTTCCCTCTTTGAACCGAGAGATGATCTGCGGGGCTTATGCAAAGGCCCGGGAAACTGATTGAAGCGCAGAACGCCTTTGCTTTCGCGATGAAGCGATTTGAGCTCCAATCGCACGTGTCTGGTCGGACCTGTCTTTCAGTGTGCTGACATACTGTGGTTGGAAACTTTAGCAGGAAAATGTTTTCAGAAGGATTGGATTGCACAAAACTCATATCCACTGCACAGCTTCCTGTAATTACATGTTTGCTGCTGTATGTTTTGTTGTTTATGCATGCCATATAGATATATATATATATATATATATAGTGTCTTAAATAGCTGCAAGTCATGATTGTGTATTTTTTCCCTCATGTATCAATGTGCAATCAAAATAGTACTTTTCTTTTGACAGCAAACCCCTAATTGTACATAAATAATAAATTCTTTCTTTTTTTAAAGGATAAAATATGCGTCCATAAATCCTGTTAACAAACCATATTTTGCCTTTAAATTGGTGGAATTATCTTTCAGATATTATCTTGTGTAAGTTACAGGAAATGATATCACTTTCACTCACTGCTGAGAGTATCTGTGCTCTCTCTAAGAATTTATTACTGATCTCACTTTGGGTTACATAAAGCTCTTTTAATCATGTTTTCATTAGTGTCTTGTATTCTTAGCAAGTGAAGTTTTTGGAAGAGTTTGATGGTGACAGACTTCGGACACCAAATGTACCCACAATTATAGAATCATCCATATATATATATATATATATATATATATATATATATATGTATGTATAGATATGATTCTATAATTGTTCTATTAACATATTTTGTTGAGAGTTGCAATAAAGCATCACAATAATCTGGAGAAATTATTATTAAGGATTATTAACTTGATTTCTAGCAAAAGTTGCTTAAAGTTAAATTGTCTTAATGGTGGATTTGTCTTTTACGAGCACACAGCTGTTAATTGACGGACTGGAGTTGTGTGGATTATTGTGATGTCTATCAGATGTTTGGACTCATTCTGACGGCACCCTTTCACTGCAAATGATCTATTGACAAATATTAATTATTCTGATAATTCTGTTAATTTTTACATTTTCAAATACTGACACACACACACACACACACACAAAATGCTCTGCTCTGTGCCACTGCTCCAACACACTTTAGTTTTTATGTTAACATCAGCAACCAGTGAAATTACTCATACTTTTTTAATCAGTGCATAAAATCTACAAAATAGACTTTTAATCTGGAACATTCTTTAGAAACATAACTATTGAATTTATATCATTAAAAAACCCAACTCATTAAAGTATCATTCCAGTTCTCTAACATTTTCCAAATATGCCGTGACATTGCTGATGTCTAGTTTGAACATTTAATTTGACGCATCGGATGCATTGCACATGTAAAACTGGGCACTGAGGGGAGGGTAATGAATGGTTACTCTAGAGACACTTTAATTTATGAAATTGAAATAATAATAAAAAACAGCTCAGCAATAATGTTTGCTTGATGAGACTAAATACCATCTATGGCGCTGAAAAGAATGATTCAGTTTTCTTGTGGACACGTATTGAAATGTCAGCGAGAGGCTCCGGGGCTGTTTGTGCATAGTCAGTTTTGGCAGAACGCAGGATATTTTTAGGAGATAGAAGGTGCTCCCAAATGTCCCCCCTAACGAGTATTCAACACCTCACACACTAATTAAGTATTAATTACTCCCAGATGGTACACTTAACCCCCGCTCTATTTCTGGGTCTCAGTGGATGACTAGGGAATACTGTGACGTAGGGGAATCTTCTCGTAATGCTAACCTCTTATTGTGAAGGGATAACTATAGCAATCAAAAATAGATCGCTCCATTATCTCGCCTGATTAAATCCTGTGGCTGATTGCGAGTCTCTCCATTGTCGTAATATTATACATGTTCTAGTTTATATCAATTTGATTGGATGCGGGCATGACTCTGATAATAATTTACTGGTAATATCATAGCAGTAATATTACTGTGATAATGTTATTATCACAATGTGATACCATTTTGCAATGATTTAACATTTCTATTTCCATTATTCTTTATGAACCCGAAAATTACATTATAATGAATGAGTCTACCAGTAGTTTTATTCCCAATGATCTAAAAAAAAAATAGTTTTACTTATCCATAAGTGCCTCAATTACAAATAATTTAGAATGGTACAAGAAGGTATAGTAAGAGATATTGATAACTTAGTATTACTTTATAGTATCTAGGAATAGTTCACCCAAAAGTGAAAAATTGATTATTTTGATGTTTTTAACTGTTGCTTAAGTCTCAAATGAACACATTGTCTCATCTAAATCAGCAGAGAAATATGGACAGAGCTGTTATGGACTGGTATTTTGATCAGAAGTGGTGTATAAATGGAAGCTGTTTAGATTTGTTTCACATATTTTCACTTCACAAGATGGAGTTTTGTGGATTACTTGTGGACTATTATAATGTTTTTATCAGTCGTTTGGACTCTCATTGTGACTGCACCCATTTGCTGCAGAAGATTAATTGGTGAACAAGTGATGTAATGCTATTTTTTTCCAAATCTGTTACGACGAAGAAACAAACTCACTGACATCTTGCATAGCCTAAGGAATTTTAATTTTGCTGTGATCCGTTCCTTTAAGTATGAGCGATAATGATATCGATACTTTCCTTAGGAAAGTGTCTGTCATAGAACTAATGCAAAAACCCTAAAACAACTGCATTTAAAACCTGTGAAGCATAAATAATGACACATAATCATCATTCATGTCTCGGTATAAAGCTTGTCCTTTCATTCTGTCTGATCAATGCTTTCGTCAAAATAGATTCATCAAAACACGCTCTTAATTAAGATCTTGCAAGCGATGCTAGTTCTTACTCGCTGGCCCTCACTGTTTGTGCTTATTCAAATTTGTAATTAAAATTGTATTGTGAGGCTAATTGGCAGGGGATGAATTTATAGATAGAGTGCACGTTTAAAGCGCTGATGTGCACTCTTTTGAAAGGTGTCTGTTTAGCTGCTTAAATTCTTGAACTTGTGATGGAGAACAAGGCCACTTGGAGAATGGCACTGGAACAAAGGTTTAAGGTTTAAGGCTGCATTTATTTTCCTGTTTTCATCGACCTTCGGAAATGCAGATATAGAATGTCCTGCTGCTAGGAAATAACTAGTATTATAAAAATAATTAATGCGATCCTGCACAACATGTTTGTGCAACATTGTCATATGTGAGTCTTCCGGGCATTATGCTGCTTGTGTTATGCATAGAATTGCTGCTTCAGAATCAGTCAGTTGACAGTTTGGATGCCTTCTTGGAAAGTAGCTGCCTACATTGGAGGTGGACCACATTCCCTGTCCACACACATGCGGGCAAACACATATGCAAACGGCAATACCTATACATGCACTGCAAACTCCCTATGCTTCAGACCTGTCAGCAAGGAGAGTGGAAACTGTTAGACAAAGTCCAATACAAGAAACAACAGGTTTAGACTGAGAAAGTGAACGAGAGAGAGAGAGAGAGGGAGAGGGGAAACAGAGATCCCATAGCAGCACAGGCAGACTGGACACACAGTAATTGCCTTTGAGTGTCAGTAATGGTGTGTATCAGGTATAGCTCAGACTGCAGTGCAGAGGAAATGGGTGTTACAAAGTCATATATGATAGAGAAAGGAGCAAGAGAAAGATTAAATAGATTTTGAATGCAATATATTTTATAGTAGTTTATTTCTTAACATTTAGAAGAAACAAAGCTGCAAAACAGTTTTCATATTTCAAAGGAGTTTTAAATAGTGTGCATTAATTAGCATTTCAGTTGCAATACAAAGAAAACAATTTTAAACAATCATGTCTGTAATATTTGTATTTAGCAAGGATTATCTTCATCCTCGTCATCATCACTGTTATGAACATCATAACTTCCTTTTCTGTCTTTGCCATCATCATTGTCACCATCATGATCAGAATCATCATTACCACTAAATACCACCACTGTTATCACCATCATCACAATTATTACCAGCACCATTGTCATCATAAACATTACTTTCATCTTCATAGTAATCACCATCATCACAATTATTGTATTTTTACTACAATTGCAATCACCACCACTGTTATTATCATAATCATATTTATCACTTAAACCAAAGTTTAAACCAAAATGAAGTGGAAATATAAGTCATGATAACACATATTGGATCATTCCCACTGTTATCATCAGCACTGTTATCACAGACCATCACATTATAAGCATCACCATCATAATCACCACTGCTGTCATCATATCATTATTACAGACATCATTACCACTGTTATTAAATCATAATTACCACCCATGATCACAAACATCATCACTTTTAGTATAATCATCACAATTACCACCAATTTTATCACCATCATAATTACAATTATTAACATCATCTTTGTCATCATAATCATCATTGTAAGCACAACCAACACCATCATTATTATCATCACAATTATTGTACTTTTATTGCAATCATAATCACCATCATAATCACAATTATTATCAGCATCAGTTATCCTTATAATCCTAATAATCACCATCGTAATCACCACCACCGTCATCATCATCACAACTGTACTTTTACTGCAATCCTAATCACTACCACTGTTATCATCATCATAATAATCTGTTATCATAATCACCATCGTAATCACCACCAACACCATCATCATCATAATTATTGTATATTTAGTACAGTCATTATCACCATCCTCATCACTCTAATAAAAATCCCCACCAGCTTCATCTTCACCATCACTTAATGTAATGACCATCATTGCCATTTATATCATCATCAAAATCACTACTACAGTTCATTACATCATCATAATCATTAATCCTTCTGTCAACATTCAGTCATTGTTATTTATCAATACACCAGATAAATATTAAAAAGATCATAATTGTTGCTCTACATGATCTTTAAATCAACTAATTTCGGGAGGAGCATGTTTGAATGTTAACCAGCTGCAGCCGATCTTCCAGTGCCTGATTACCCTATTAGATCGTAATCCTGCCTTTAATATACCGCTAACTTCCTCTCCCTTACATCTTCGTTCTTTGCTTCCCGCCTCCTAGCAGAAGCCAGGTGTCTGTCCCTGGCCAGAGAAGAACTGGTCCCCGCTAAGCCTGTTTTCTCCCAAAGTTTTTCTCCTTAGAAGAGTTTTTTGTTCCTTGCCACTGTCACTCCCAGCTTGCTTAGTTGGGGACATCCGTCTTCCAGCCTATTTTTTCAATCCAGCCACCTCCGTCCTTATTTCAGACCACTGTATTTCAGCTCTGGGCTCTCCCCAGCCCTTGCCTCCTAGGGGTTAATCCCCTAGGGCTTTCGGTCCGCCAGGCTCCCTGCCTGCTCCCTGGACAGTCCACCAAACATGCTTAAATATTGGTTATTAATGAGGAAGTGGGAACTCATGAAAAATATTTAAGTGAGGCTGTCCAAATGAACACCGCGACTAAATTTGTTAAAGCATGTGGATAAACATCTAGGCTGACTCTGATTCAAAATCTTTTGAACTTTACCCAGCTATTACACTGAAAAACTCTGCAGCTTTTTCTTAGGCCTTTCTATAAAGTGATGTTGCTTGTTCTTCCTGGTTTTCTCTCTCTCTCTCCCCCTCATCTCATTGCACCAGGAATGAACTCTCTCCATGAGGAAAAGCAGCAGGTTAAGCTGGAGGCTTGCCTTGGGAAAGTGAAAGTATCCTCTCTTTGATGTGAGATTCCCACCTAGTCTATCTATTTCTCTGTTTTTCTCCCGCCTTCCCATTTATATATTCCCCACATTCCATTTTGTGATTTATTGCTGCGCTACTTTTGCTCGCTGATATTTCTGCTCCAAGGTGATACTTCACAAATCATTGTTATACACATCATAGTTTTTAGACAATCTTCTGATGGGATGAAGATGAGATGCCTTTTCTAAAATTAGCTGATGGAATGTGTGGTCTTCCATTCTTCCAGTTCTGTCCACCACTTTCACAGACTGAAGGCAGCCAGCTGTCCCTGAGAAATAGACACTCTTCAATGTGTCAGTGAGTTTTCACTGTCTGGTTTTTCAAGGCTTCAGTTGATGGGATATGGATGAGGCTTTTAAAAAGGGGACCAGAAAGTGTGTCTGGATTAGCACTGGGCAATTATATTATCTCTGTTTTTTTGAAGCCTTGTTAAAGATCTAGTGCTGTTTAATGTGGACAGCTCAGTATGTGTAGAATATATAATAAAGCATTGTGATGTATAATGTACTACAGCAGTAGCTGTAGCGACTGATGTGGTAATGTGGGTTTCAGTGGTGTGGAACAGCCTTGGGCCAGTTGAAGTAGGACAGTCGATTCCTACCTTATGGCCAATGATCTTTGGCCGTATTTGTGGGTCTAGATTATTTTTTTGACTTCTCCTCTTCAAAGAGTGGTAGATATACTTTATAGTGTGCGTAGAAGTATAGTGTAAACCAAAGTGAAGTACAAATAAAATTTACGATAACACACTTTGGATCATTGTGATTGTTTACACCATTTCAAGAGTTCGCGCTTCCTCATAATCAAAAAGGATAAAGTTCAGCATATGTGGCGTACTGTCCGGGGGGTGAGCCGGGAGGACGGCGGACTCCGAACCCTAAAGGCTTGAACCCTAGCGAGGGCTAGAGCTCGGCGTCCGGCTCGGTCCTTTCATGCCCCCCGGAAAG
>JAUMHG010000013.1:1170610-1190811 GCA_032359395.1 Enteromius anoplus | reverse complement strand
GAGGTGGCAAACCTCCATAAAGGTGGGATAGAGGAGAGAAAGACCTCTGCGGAGGTAAGGGGTTGGGCTGTCTCTGCAGAGACGGGCGCTATAATCACCAGCACTGTTATCACCAATATCATCACGTGACCAATATAATTTTGTGTTCTATATAATCATCACATCAGTATCATTGTCGTTATTATTGTTATCAAATCACACGTTATAACAAATATCATTACATTGTCAATATTATGATCACCCCAAAAAGCACTATTATCATCATCATCAATGTTACCACTACTGTTATCAACACCATGATATTATCGCCCGTATACCCACCACTATTGTGAAAACCACACTGCTATGACCAGCTTTATCATCATCACCACTGTTATCATCACCATCACTTCTGTAATCATCATCATCATCACTACTGTAATCTTCATCATCACCACTGTTATCATCCCCATCACTACTGTAATAATTATCATCACTACTGTACTCTACATCATCACCACTGTTATCATCACCATCACCACTGTAATCACCATCATCACCACTATTATCATCACCATCAGTACTCTAATCATCATCATCATCATCACCATTATCATCACCATCACTACTCTAATCATCATCATCATCACCACTGTAATCATCATCATCACCACTATTATCATCACCATCACTACTCTAATCATCATCATCATCATCATTATCATCACCACTGTAATCATCATCATCACCACTATTATCATCACCATCACTACTCTAATCATCATCATCATTATCACTACTGTAATCTGCATCATCACCACTGTTATCATCCCCATCACCACTGTAATCATTATCATCCCAACTGTACTCTACATCATCACCCCTGTTATCATCATCATCACTACTGTAATCATCATCATCATCACCACCACTATTATCATCATCATCATCACCACCACTATTATCATCATCATCATCATCCCTTCTGTAATCGCCATCAACACCACTGTTATCATCACCATCACTACTCTAATCATCATCACCACTGTTATCATCCTCATCACTACTGTAATCTTCATCATCACCACTATTATCATCACCATCACTACTCTAATTATCATCATCATCATCACCACTATTATCATCACCATCACTACTCTAATCAACATCATCATCACCACCACCACTATTATCATCATCATCACTACTGTAATCTTCATCATCACCACTGTTATCATCCCCATCACTACTGTAATCATAATCATCCCTACTGTACTCTACATCATCACCACTGTTATCATCACCATCACTACTGTAATCATCATCATCACCACTATTATCATCACCATTACTACTCTAATCATCATCATAATCACCACTATTATCATCACCATCACCACTCAAATCATCATCATCATCATCACCACTATTATCATCACCATCACTACTGTAATCTTCATCATCACCACTGTTATGCTCACCATCACTACTCTAATCATCATCATCACCACTATTATCATCATCATCACTACTGTACTCTACATCATCACCTCTGTTATCATCGCCATCACAACTGTAATCATCACCATCACCACTACTTTAATCATCATAATCATCATCATCATCATCACCACTGTTATCATCACCATCAATACTGTAATCATCACCACTGTTATCATCACCATCAATATTGTAATCACCATCATCACCACTTTACATAACCTGCACAATCACTAGCAGCTTGATTTCCGTCATCTGCTATCATCATCACAATCACCATCACAGTTATCACCAACATCACATTGTCACTATCATGATTACTGAGACTGTTCATTATCATCACTGTATCATACACATACCATCACCGTTATTACCGGTTATTACCGTCATCATCTTCATCATCATTATAAACAATCATAATCACCATCATAACCACCACCACTGTTATCACCCTATCTATTTTCATCACCAATGCGTCATTCACCATTTTGTATTACCATCATAATCACTACCACTGTTATTACCAAAATCACAGTTCATTGATATCATCACTGTATCATCATTATCACTATAATCACCATAATGGTCATTAAAGCACTGCTAATGTACCAATGCTGTCATTAACGTTACTATCATTACAGGATGTGGTCCACTGTGGTCACCACCAGCATCATTTCTGTTATCTCCACCACTTTTACCACCAGCTCCCTCTTGAATATCACCTTTGATATCACGGTCATTATCATCACCATCTTCATCGTCATTGCACTGAGCAAAGAAAACTCATCTAGAAACTTTACAAAAATTGTTCAAAAGCAGAGAGACAGAAAACATTTCCCCAGCAGGCTAAACCAATGCAGAGGCTGAGGAAGGCATCTTGGCCTCAGTATGAGCGTGCTGCTGCTCTCTCCACTCTCATTTGGATAAACATCTCCGCAGGGTAGAGGACAGCAGCGCCGGCACTCATCCTCGTCCCTCACGCTCCTCCTGCCGCAATCAGGTTGCATGAGTATCAAACCCCCCTCAGCTCACAGCCATGTTAATGTAATTCCTTCCACCAATCCTCTCCACGGACAGCTCTGTGTGTTTATCCGTGTGTGTGTGTGTGTGTTTATACATGTGAATGATGGGGTGGAGGCAAGGCTTTGCGTTTGGTTTTAAGTAATGTGTCGTGTGCTATCAAACCCTACTCTCTCTCTCTTTCTCTCTTTCAAATAATTAAATTATAAACCCTGGGGTCTCACCAACTCCTATGACTCTAGTGACTGGAGGCCCATGAGACACTGGCAGGGCCACGTCGCAGCAAGTGTATATGTGGAGGGGGGCATACATTTTCGCTCACTTGCCGCTGTGCTGGGCTGTCACCTCAGATCACTCACTGGCGTTTCCCGTGAGTCCATGTGCAACCAGCAACCTGACAACAAGCGCAAAATGTGCAGCTCAAGAGGTAAAGCTTGCTGAAACAGAAACAAGGCTGAAGACATTCTGCTGGGAGAAGATGGAGAAGAAGAGATGAAACATGGGTTCTGGATATTGTTCTTTCTTGACAGCAGAATATAAGGGATGCATGGATTAAAAAACACTATATACTGTCACATTTTGAAGCTTGATTCTTTTACTATAACCTTTTACAGACAATCATGTTTAAGTCATTCATTGCAATCAAAAAGTGCTTCACATATGCTTTTGTGCTTTCCTAATATTAGAGGAAAACATGTAATGCCACTGTGAGGTAGGATTAAGGGATCGAAAATATGGTTAGTTGACTATCTGTTTAATATTTTCTAACACTTTATTTTGATGGGTTCACAAACATACAACATACTGACTATGTGAACTTATTCTACAAACCCCAAACCTAATTTAGCTACCTGTTCTGAAAGTTGGTAGGCATATAGTTGCAAATGAATGAGAACTAGTTGACATGTAGTTGTAAGGTAACTTATAGTTAGTAGGAAGTTTAAAGCAGACTGTACTTTGTAAATAAAGTGCAACCTAAAACCCAGAAATATAGAGGACTTTGACTTTATTTCAACCCTAATAAAGCAGCATATCTTGAGAGACAACTTATCCAAAATATATAAAAAAATTCCTTTGGATGTTTTACGCGCATCCACATGATATAAAAAGTGACACAAGATGATTTTTGGCTAATCATATTCAACTCATGTCTGTTTAGGGTTTAAACACACATATTTCAACAGCATTTGATCAGCAGTACTGGCTAGCCTTTTTGCAAAGAAAGATGGAAAAAATCCTCAGAGAATGCAGACAACAGTACATATATAAAGGATGCAGAACTAGAGTGCATGACGTAAGATGCCATAATTAATACGCGTCAAAGATACATGCATATTTTAAACCGTAAAGCTGGCATCAGCATAATACCCTGCATGACAAATGAGTACATGTAATATAATGAAGCAGCGTTTAAGATCATAACAGTCCATATCAGTAAGACCCAACAGCTTCTCCAGCAGGTGAAAAGAACGTCTAATTGTGTCCGTATAAACCAGACATGAGCAAGAGAACAAAAATACAGGGAAAAAAAAGTAGTGCACTATGTAATTTCACGTGACATTGTTCCCTCACAAACATGAATAAGGCAATTGAACTCAGGCCTCTAATCTCATACATATTGAGTAACAAGCGCTCTCAGCAGATGCATGTAATTGATGCAGCGATTACGGCAGTTCAGCTGCCCTCGCCTGCACTGCTGAAGCGGAACCGACAGTAGGCTGGGCGAGAGCTTCTGGACGCCTCATAAACACAAGTCTTTCTGTGATGGAGGACGAGTTACAGTGAAACTCATGCATGTGTGTTTTCGCGGTAAATCAATAAAACATGCTTGTCTTCCCCTCAAGCTCTATCGAACAACTCCTGGAAAGGATGAACGTTCAGGGTTTCCATTTCCTTCAGTCACGCTGAAAATTGTGCTGCCAAAACCTGGAGCTTTTCATGTGAAAAATACTAGTTGGTGACTTATTTCAACCAAGCCGTGTGCTCTGAAGAGGGAAAGAATAATGGAACCCATTGAGTTTGTGTTTGGAGGAATGTGATGTGACTGATGATCTTGTGTAGAGCATTCCGACATCAAGTCAATATCGCGCTCCTGTTTCCAAACCTCCTAGTAGTTACCTCTGGGTTTCCAAGGCAACTAAGCGCAAAGGACAGGGAGATGAGACGGGCTTTAGTGAGTCAGTCCCTCAGGACAAAACGTTCACACAAGAAATGTCTTCATTCCACCCTGACTGCTTTCCATTCAGTCAGTCAAGGAACAGAGAGCTGCAAGTGTCAGAATGTAATTTCGCCAAGAGTTCGTCTTACAGAGGTTAAAGATAGCACCATGCTTTGAAGTCAAATCAAGTCACTAATGATAAAAGATGCCGGCACCCTAACGTACTTCCTCTAGCTAGAAAACACAGAGCTGTCAAAGAATAAAGGCTCAACGGCAACTTTTTAACAAACAATGTAATTAATTTGTACAAAGACACGGTTTCCGTGTTCCTAGCGATCACGTTTTTCTACACAGGCCATTACCCCTGAGGTCCAAGCGTAATTGGGTTATCCTTTGGGTCATTTCAGTGCAGAGCATCATTAACAAGCCTGGGAAGAAGAGGAGCTGTAAGCTAAGATAAACATTAACCCCAGTCGCTGGCCTAGAACTAAACGAGATGCTACTCTTTACTAATTAAACCATTGCAATATATGAGAACAAAACAAGACAATGGAGGTGTTAATAATCAGAGTCTGACGTCAGCTCTTGGCTTATGAAGACATCATTCACAGGCAATGATTGAAGCAATGTTTTTTTAATATGGCTGCATTCACAAACATGTTGCACAAAAAAAGTGCATTCTACAGTATAACCGTATTCAACAAAGCTAGAGATGTTTCTGTGTCTGTAAAGGAATCTCCTTCACTGACTTGCCTACCTACTTCATCTCGATCAGACTGAAAATGGTCAAAACACGATCTACATGCATGATCTACATTATGATCTATATTGTCTCTGATCCATTTGTTTATGATGATCTTTTTTATTTTTGTTGTTCATTGGTTTGTTTTCGAGCACGGTAGACCTGGAAATCCCATAACTCAGTCAGGACATAGTGCTAGGGTGTTCCTTGCCGTAAAACACTTAGAACAGGGATTGCGGTAAAAACTCGTCTTTGGCAGGGAAGCGTTGTCTCTCAATTAAGGAGATATCTTGTCAATGGCGGGGAAAGAGTTAACTATGACTTTTGCTTAAATAAACTCCTAATTTGCTGCATATTAAAGGGTTACTTCACTCCAAAATGAACATTTTGTCATTAATCACTTACCTCCATGTCATTCCAAACCCGTAAGAGCTTTGTTTGTCTTCGGAAACTTATGTCTGTCCCATTAACTGCCAATTAAACTAAGAATACTCCATCTACCATGAGGGGTTCAACCGTAATGTTATGAAGGCAAAAGAATACTTTTTGTTCAAGATAATAGAAAAATAACGTCATAACTTAACAATTCTACTCCACTTTGGAGCCATTTTGGAGTATATAAGCTGAACGCAAACTGCCTAAGTACAATGACACGTTTTCTGCATGTATTTACGATTTGATTTGAATGAATGTGTGCATGCAGTGATACTCTCCAAAATGGCGCTTAAGAGACACATTTGTTGAATACAGTGTCGAATTATTTAAAAAAGTAGTTATTTTTGCACTTAAAAAGTATTCTCGTAGCTTCATAACAGATTCTGATGATGTCATGCATACTTTTTAGCCCTTGACAGTGTTCATTACTTGGCAATCAATGGGACAGTAAGTGATTAATGACAGAACCTTAAGTTTTAACCCTTAAATAGTTAGTAAGTTGTTAAGCAACTAGTTAATAGTAGAAATTGGTCTCTATAGTAATGTGTTTCAATTGTCTGTCAAGTCATATGGTGTGAAACAGCCGCTCTATACCACACATACTGTATGTGTCTAGTGGTTTCAGTAACTCACAGAGATGCAGATATGGGCTGAAGGTTTAGTTCCAGTCACTGTTCTCCTGAGGAGCTGCTCCCATCAGTTCTGTGGTCTGTGCACGACTCAACTGTTCTACTTTCTAATGACGTATAGCTGTTGTTGGTTAATTGCATTTTGGATACATTTTTTGCTGTGTCAAATGTGATAAGCAGGACTTCCAAGGTAATCAACCTAAAAAAAAAGGTACTGTACAAAAGCTGTCACTGGGACGGTAAGGTACAATTATGTGCTGTTTTAGCTATGGTTGCACTTTATTTGAAGTTGCCTTGTTACAGTGTAATTTACCATTAACATTAAGTAAATAACTTAATTGTTACCGTAATAGTAAGTACATGTAAAGTGTAACAAGGACACCTTAAAATAAAGTGTTGAAATATGTGTTTCTGCACATATTTCTAACAAATATGAAACTGCTCCAGTTCTACTCATTATGCTAACTCAGAGCAGGATTCAAACCAGCGTTTCTAGCATGGTTCTCTAACAAAGTCGCTGAAGACCACAATTCTAGCATCAGTCGTTAGTGTGCATATTAAGAGATGCACCAACATAACCCATACTGTAAGCTGTAAAGGCTGGATTGGACACTGTAGAAAATTTTATATTGTGAATTGTGGATATTATTGTATTGTATTGTGTTATTATACAATAATAACAATGCATTTTACTGTAGCTCAGTTTGGAGTGCATGACATTAGTATGTCATGAGATTCCCAGGCAATGCATGAGGTGATAAAATATATCATATATATATATATATATAAGCATATGCAAAATGCATAAATGACTCTTTTGTTAAAAAAATATAAACAATATGTTAGCTATATTTCATATTTGCCTTTATACAGTAGGTGCTGAACGGTGAACAGGTGTTTTGCGCCATGACTACTGTATTTTAACACAAGTTTTATTCAGCGTTGAGAAAAATAGCTATGCAGTTTATAAGCCTTTTTATATGCCATTTAAATATATATTTAACTGAAAGAAAGCATTTTTTTCAGAGCACATGAAAGCAGCCATGTGCCGTGCTGTATTTAGCACTTACAGGTGTTATCAGTAACATCTGTGAGTGCTAAAAACACACATGGAGACTCACCTTATTTCATTTTATTAAACATACATCTGGAGTCCATCGTGCGGTTTCCCTCAATTATCACACCCACCCTGAAACATGAACTTATCAGTCTAAACTCCAGACACCTGCGTTATAAGAAACGCTTGGCTGGATTGGTTATTTCATCTCAACGATTTGCTGTTTTAATTTTCCATGGCAAAATGTATTCAGTTATGGTTTTGGAGCAACATATTTAGTAGGTATCATTAAATCTTGAATAGCAATGAGCAATCACTCTAAAAGGGGCAGATGAAAAACCAGCACATCAAAACATGTCCTCCAATAGGGGGTGCTCTTTCTACTAACACGCAGCACCAGATGCATTACCCTCAATGCCGGTGTGTTTATGGTGGCTTGACTTGTAACTGAATGCAGAAGAAGCTTGTCAGGAAATATTTTATCTGCCAAAAATGTAACCAGTCACATGAGAAACCCGGATAATGGCCTGAGTTTAATAGTAAAAAAAACCTGCCCAAGACTAGAGAGGAAAGTCTCACCCAGCATGAGACTTTGTCACTAACACTCAGCCTGCCCAACACAATCCCCACTTCTGCTTAAACTACACAAGTCATGATTAATTTCACAGCTTGTTACCATGCCCCTGGGGCAGAAATGACATTGGAGAAATTTAGATAGTGCTACAATTAAAGGGAGGACAGAAATAGGATGGAATGAGTAATTTAATAGATCATTGACAGCAGAAAATAAGTCATTAAAAGCATCCAATTTATATAACCTCATAAAAACACTCTCTGGCTATTAGCAGAGATGATTTGCTTGAGAGCTACCAATCACCATCTGAGTGTTCATCTTAACCACTAGTGCTGAACAAAACACTGCTGACACTATCAAACAAACCAATGATAGATAGATAGATAGAAGGATGGATAGATATATAGATAGACGGGGACGGGGACATATTCAACATAGCATCTCCTCTTCTTTTCAAAACATTTTCTGGCTATAAAGGTTATGAGTTTCTGGAATTTTGTTGTTGGAATTTGGAACTATAATTGCCTATAATATAAATTTCCAGCTGCTGAGGAGTGTGTGTTCATCTTTGACATATTTTTTGTTTAATGATGCTTAATGTTGAATCCAAATATCCTCTATAGATGAAAGATCTGGACATCCGCAGGCCAATTCAGCACCTGCAATTCTACTACGAAGCCATGCTCTTATAATAGCTGCAGTATGTGGTTTTGCATCATCTTGCTGAAATACACAAGGCCTTCCTTTACGTCATCTGGAGGGGAGCATATGTTGCTTTAAAACCTTTATAAACCCTTTCAGCATTCACAATGCCGTCAAAAACATGCAAGCTGTCCATACTATATATGCATTTATGCACCTCCTTCAAAGATGCTGACTTTTCACGTTTTTAATGCTGATAGCATGCTGTCTCTCTCCTCTTAAGGACCGAGGACACAGCAGCCGTGATTTCCAACAATGATGTCAGATTTGTACACTTTTTCACTTTAAAAAAGTCCATTTTAAATTAGCCTTGGCCCACTGGATGTAACAGGGCTTCTGGATCATGCTCGCATATATCACATCCTCTTGCATGATAGAGCGTTAGTTGGTATTTGCAGACGGCACAGTGTGTTTACCAAGTGTTTTTTGCACCCATTTAGTAACGTCAATGACAGAATCATGCCTGAAGACCACAGGCATCAATAAAGGTCTTCGGCCTTGTCACTTATGCACAGAGATTTATCCAGTTTCTCTGAATCTTTTGAGGATGTTTTGTACTGTAGATTATGAAATTTCCAAAGACTCAACATCCGATTACAAAGCCTTTTTATACACATTTTTTACTCGGAGAGACTTTGTCTCTCTACGGCATGTCTTTTATAGCTACGCAAGTCACAAACCTGATATCAATTAACTGAATTAGTTTTGTAGATCAGATGAATCTTTTGAAAATGTCTTGCTTTCTCAGTCATTTGCTGCCTCCATGCCAACTTTTTGGAGACCTGTAGCAGCTCATTTTAGTGAATACAAGTCTACAATTTCTCAGTTAAAACATTTGTAATGTTCTCTGTTTTGTATTGTAAATACAATATTGGCTCATGTGATTAGAAAGTTTTCATATTATTCAAATTTGAGTCGTAGATAGATAGAGGGTAGCTAGACAGATAGGCAGACAGATAGATAGATAGATTAGCATGTTTATCATATTTAAACTCAGCAACAGATAGATAGATAGATGGATGTAGTCAGCATTTTGAAAGTAGCACACTGTCACATTTAACCCACACACTCTCACTATCACAGTATTGCAGGTAATCAGTGTACAGCAGGACTCAAACTTTCCCCGGGTGGGTGTGTTTTGCCACTTTCCTGCCGCACTACTGGACTGACAGCTACGGTATACAAGATTAGCTGTTCATTGTGGGCGACATGCGAATTGTTTGTATACATAAAACCAAAATACACAGCACATTGTTTTAGATGCGGGGTTTTTGGTGGACAGTGACTCATGGGTTGACCTTTTCAGAGCAATGTGGGACTATGAAACTACAGTGTCTACATGGGGTAAACTCTGCGTGAACGCTAATGACCTTGTCTACCGCTTATGTATAAATGACTTGACTGTTGGACATTCCAATTATTTTTAAAAACATCTTCTTTTTGGCATGTATTGCACACAAAAATGCCATCTATAGCCCACCGAAGTCCACAAAATTCCTTCAGACATCTGTACTTTCCTTAGTCATAGCTCGTAAATCTCTCTAACACAAAGTTCCTTTTGTATCAAGCAGATGAATTATTGACAACAGCGCTTTTTTTTTTCTTCTTCAATATTTCAAATGCTATACTCCCTTTTATTTAGCTGTTCCCTGCACAGTGTTTTTAAATAGGAACAAAGGCATGGAGGAACTCAGGCTTGCTGGGTTACTCTTCACGTTCACAGGAAAATGATGCAAAAGAAAGACTTTTATCAGAACCTATCAATCAATAGGCCGATAAAAGACAATGATCCATTTATGTGTGAGCGTGTGTTTCATTCTCGCAGTATATGCTGTAGTTCTTGTGAGCTTTCTGCTGATAGAGTCTCAGAGATGTGAGGAACATCAGTAGTAAAGCATAAAAGATGCACCTTGACGTTTTACTTAGAGAGCTGTGTGTGTGTGTGTGTGCGGATCCAGGAGGAAAATTTATTCCGACAGAAATAAGGCACATCGTCAACTTTCTTTGCAAAACTCACGGCTGTCACAGGTAAGTTCAAAACGCACCACCATTGCCTCTACCATTTTTTTTCCTCCCCCTTTTAACTCTCAAGATCAGATCTCGTTTGGTACGTAGACCTGTGTTTTTAAACTCGGGTTTGTAACCGATGTGGAACAAGAACCCCAGGCACTCACTGGTCTTGCTTTTAACAAGAACCTCAACCATGTCACCTTCCTCCAACTCCCAAAATACTGATGACTTGTAGAACGTGTGGCCTTTCATTTTTGTGCTTTGCAATATGTAAATCTCCCGTGACTCACTTTTGCAATATGCACTTGACATTTATTTATTTATAATTAAATATTGCATTGTATGCTGATTCCTCCTCCTCATATGTTCCCAGCTCAAAGGTCAACACCTACAAAGCCACTGTGTTACAATGTAACATATCAAAGCATTTTCATTTGGCATGTTCGATTCTTTGGAGTTTGTAACTGATCCCTGTCAGTCGTCAAGAAGTTAAAGCCCGAGAAGAAAACACTCTCTCACCTTTTCAGTCAGCTTGCCAAACAAGTCTATATGAAAATACAGTACGCCCCACACATATTTTGTTGCGTTTATCGTATTTGGTGTAATTGCGCCTGGGGTACGGCCTATGTCCGCTTCCTGCAAGTTTCCTTGTTTTTTATTTTTTAATATAATACTTTGTTTTGTCTGACTTTTAAAGTGAGTCAGATGATGTTTGGCTGCATTAATCTCCTTCGCTTTTGGAAACATCAAATCTCCGCTTTGGAGCTGCATCTAGCGCGAGTTAGCAGCAAGTAATGGCATGCATTGAAGAAAAAAATCACAGGAGGAGATGAAATAAAGAAGGTCATTTGAAGTGTCTGTCTAACTTAGGTATAAGGTGTGGGTTAGAAAAACTGTTCATTCTGCATCACTTCTGAGCTTCTTTTAAAGATCATAAAAGATGGTTTATTTCTTTAAACGAGAGCAGGGTAGAGCTAAAACATAATAATGCATCTGAGTCATGCGGATCCCAAATACACCAAGCCAATACTCCACTAAATATTACACTTTGATGAGTAACCCGTCCCACATGTTTATGCAACAGTGAACTGGTACTGATAATGCCCACACCACCGTTCAAAAGTTTGGATTCTGTAAGATTTCTTCATGTGTTTCAAAGACGTCTACCGTAAAAATACAGCAGAATTCTCAGTAGCAATAGAGACCATTTCTCACCATTAACTAGTTGTTTATTAGCATCTTTTATTAACATATTGGCTGTTTATTAGCACATATTCAACATCCCTAATGCTGCACAATAATTCAACTTAATAAGCTGCAAATAAGTAGTATTGTGAGGCAAAAGTCATAGTTTATTTTATTTTATTTTTGCCGTTTCTTATGTAAATGTACAGCTTACATTTGTGTATTTCTTTGAAATATATATTGTTAATATACCAACCAAATACTAAAATCTGCTTTGTATTTTTTATTTACTTCAAATTATGAGGTGACTAATATTTTAATTTTATGCAAAATAAACAGATAAATAAGTACATTTAAGAAATAAATAAACAATGTAAAAGTTTGTAGATTTTTCTTGTTGAATTTTATATAGATTTAAATTGTAAATTATATATAATTAATTATGAACTGTCAAACAAATCCAAATAACTTTTTTCCTCAGTACTAAATTTTTATATATTTATATTAGAAGTAAAAGTATAAGTTTTTCCTCAATATCATATTATATGGTTAACATAAAGGATTTTTATGAACCTTATTTTTAATCATTCTAATATGCTGATTTGCTGCTCAATAAACATTTCTTATTATTAGCAATGCTGAAAACATAGGGTACTGCTTAATATTTTTGTAAAACATGATACATTTCTTTTAATGATACATCTCTTTTGTTGTATTATTATAAATGTCCCTACTGTCACTTTTCATCAATTTAGTTCTATGCTAAATAAAAGTATCGATTAAAAAAATAAATCCCTGTCCACAAGTCTTTAATTGGTTGCGTATATATATATTGCATTTGATGTTTTTTCGGCCTTTATGACTTGGTCCAGCAAGCGGCTTGTGAATACCCAAGAAGAGCATTACATACAAAAGCATTAGACCATAACAGGAAAAACTTGTTTTTCACTAGAAGACGCTCACAGTTTCTTGAGAAAAGTCTTTTTTTTTTTTTTTTTTGACTTGAGCTTGGTGTCTCTTCTCAATGTTTTCCAGGCAGCATTGAGTAGTAGTGACCTGCGCTGGCAGCAGTGTGTGTGTGTGTGTGTAAACACTGCCCTGACGTCCATCCAGCTGCTCTCGTTCCCCTGGGCATCACTTTCTCCTGCTTCACTATTGCTACCGTGGTCAGGTGTCATCAGAAATACAGCAGCCATATTGAACAGATCTCGCCAGGAGCAGCGGGAGCACTTCACCTGAGCCGAGGTGGCCTTACGACCTCCAGCCATACCGAGGCCTCACTGTGTCACAGCTGATGCGAGGAGGAGCGACTGGTCCCTACCAGAGTGGACAGAGTCCGCAGGGCACACATTTAGTAGAAACAGATGAAACACCAAAACCACAGCAGCCGCTATGAAAAAGCAGGTGAGCTATAGTGACCCCAGAGTGAATAAGAGGTTTGGGACTTGCAAACACTGCCAGCAATGCTCTTCGGATTGTCCGCATGGCCCCATGGCAACCCTATGGATGCAGATTTTACTGTTATGAAGACATTTAAGGATATCCTGATATCTAATGTAAAGAAATTCACATTTTTACTGTGACTTACTGTACGTGCCTCAAATGCAGAACCTGATTTGATCTGATCTGAAGAAGATCAGATCAGATCAGAAGAATCGTTTTTTGTTTTTGTTTTTTATAGTGTCTGTGAAGTTTAGGCTTATAATCAGTGTTTGGTGCTTGTACATCAGTGTAATTCATCTATTATTAAATATGATTTTAGGCATTACTCATGGGTAGGTTTACTAAACTTTGGACGTGCATGCTCAAATGGTTTTTGGAGGCAATGTCATGTAACGGTGAGAACGGTGACCTTGTTAATCAATATCCTAGCCCTCTATGAGCTTCTGTGGATGTTTCTGTAGAGGAGGCCTGGTTCATCACCAGGATATCCTGAAGAAAGAGGTCAGTGGTTAATGAGATGTGGAAAATGTCTGTTGCAGAAACACAAGCCAATGGAAAGTTTCTTTCCTTCGCCTGAGCTTTGAGGATGTGCTCCACTGTTACTTCCTGATTGATTAGACCATATCCTTATAGAGCATGTTAACACACACACACACGTCTTTTAGTTTCACACTGGTGCTTTTCTGTTTGGATATACCAAGTCAGCTGATTTTTTTACCTGATTTCCAAAGAGGCTACACTGAAATAATAAATGATGTAGAAACAATTTTCACTAGCTGCTGGTAAATTTCACAAACAGTTACAAAGAAGTGTCAAGCAACAGCCTGAGGAGAATTTTTGAAGTAGATTTTGGTAACGCTCACTACTAATTAGCATACACATTGCTAGCATATTGGCTTTTTATTAGTACTAATAAAGCACATATTAATGTCTTATTCTGCATGATATTTTAGATCTCTTAATCCTAATTGTAACAACTACAATACTAACTGAGTTCCCAAATAATTATATATGAAAAAAAATAAAACATTCTGATCATTTCTTAAATGTGGCTCAATGTTTTTTTGTTCGGGGAACAAGTGGCGAGCTCACTTATTTATTTAAAAAAGACCGTCTGACAGCAAGTGTTTGGCCTTGTTTGACGTTTACTCAGAGATGACACATCCTGTGAGGACATGAAACTGCATTGCGTGGATAGTGGCTTGTTTATTAAGACAAAAATATCATGTTATTGCATTTGCTGAAAAAATAAAATAAAATCTTAATCTGTATTTTTGTCTTGTCTCCGAGTCTTTTTTTTTTTTTTGTCAATGATTTGCACAAGATATTATGGTAATACTTTAATACAAGGACCAGTTCTCACTATTAGCATACATATTGTTTGTTTAGTACTCTAGCACTTATTTATTAATTGTTTAGTAGTTTAGCACTAATAAAGCACACTTTCTGCACAACCATATGGTAAGACTTTAGAATAAGTGACGCTTGTTATCTATTAACTGCGACTTTTATCTCAATAAATTCTTAATTTGCTAATTATTAATAGTTAGGGTAGGATTAGGGATGTAGAATAGGGTGTAATAGATTAAGGCATTAATATCCACTTAATGAGTTTTAATCCATTAATCCACTTAAAACGTTATCAATAAATGGTTAATATTCTAGTAATATTTATGCCAATAGTAAAGTGTTAACAAGCATATTCTACATTCGTAATCAAAAGTTTCATTAATAGCAAAATTATGAATTATTTTCACCTTGAATTACCTGTATTTTTATTAATCCATTAGCACATTCTTTTCTAGTTTAAAGCTTAAATCTAACCAGTTTCAGGAAGCGTTTTCTGTCTTGGCTCGGCTAACAAATCTTAAACTCTTTTGCAAAAGATAATCTTTTGTAACTCTAACTTTATCTGCCTTGTCCTGTCTGGTTCTGGCTTCTCACTTTAAAAGGGAGTGTCCTTTTTTAGACCAGATTAATAAAACAAGAGTTCGGTTTGTCGCTCTGTTTTTTTTTTTTCCCCCTTTTCTTTTACTTCCTGCTATCTAGTTTTCCACGCCTCTGACTTGCCCTTTCTGTCTTCTCAGCTGCAGCGTCACTGCGCGTGTGGTTTTCCTCTCCTCGCGACACACAGGAAATGTTGCAGCAAAAACAAATTCAGTCACCTTTTCCATGCTGTTCTGAAGCCACAGTGTCTAAATATAGGGGCTTCAAAAGACTAAAATAAATAGTTCAAACAATGGTGTTTGGGTGTTTTTAACCACTGGGAGTGTAAAACATGTCGTAGATTTGTTTGTTGAGGTTAGATTCAGCATGTTGTAGTTAGTCTCTGATCACTCAGAGAACTGAAGACTCTACAAGGTGCATTTCAACACATGTAGGATTTTAAGTTTATGCTTATGAAAATCACAAGAAATGTGGAAATTATGAAGTGGATTGAATCATGAGAATGTGTGTGATAAACATGTAGAGAATCTGTACCATATGTGTTTGTGTGTGCAGAGGAAGTTGACTCAAGGGAACATGGTTTTGAGTCAAAAGTTCAAATACACAAATGTGTTTTCTCAGCAGTGTTTTATATGTTGACTTAAAAGTTCAAAATGCACAAAAAAAATTATATACTGAGAGAGGTGTTGTGTTATACTATTTAAATTGTGCTTTAAGCCTTTTTGGGGTTACTTTTATAATGTACCGCAACCGCCCAAAGTGTGTATAGACAAATAAGAATGAAAATAGATCATTTAACTAATGTGCATTATGCTCAGAATGTATACCTGGCAACGTGAGTTTCACCCAGTGCTTACATGTTAAAGCTTTTACACGGCAGAAATAAACATGACAACTATAGATTATAATAAACAAACAATTACGATAAGATGTGGTGTGTATCTGATTTTCTTGAGATTTTTATACATAATAAACAACTTGTTAGTTTTGAAGCTGGGATGCAGGTTTATGCCAGTAACTTGCTGGCAAAGGACCGCCATAAACCTGCATCCAAGCTTCAGAACATAACTAACCAGCATATGCTGTTTTTCTCAGCAGGGTAGGCGGTAACACTTTATTTTGATGGTCCCTTTTGAACAATCTGTTGACAATAAGTAGCTTTGCACTTAAATGTCAACTTACTATCATTAGAATATTAGTACATTCTCTAATTAATATCTGTTAACTCTTTATTGTGGTGGTCTCCCAAAAGACACTAAGTATGTTTGCAAGTACATATCAACTTATTCTAACCCTAACCCAACCAGTCTACTAATACTCTGTTGAGAATGTTACTTATAATCAACAGAATACGTTAAAGGGACCATGAAAATAAAGTGAAACCGGGTCGGCTATAAAAAGTATATTTTAACAACATTATAATGACAATTTTCTACATGGGGTCGCAAAAGCAGGTTAGTATAAACACTCTGTGGTTTAAAGTGAGTTTTGAGTATGAGTGCACTATTAATCTCATAAATCGTCTTATGTAGCATGATGCTAACGTTAGCTCTAATGCAGCAGCGGAACATGTGCAGTTCTTCTTTGCAACGCATTTTGGTTGTAAGAAAATGTTTTTTTATAAATAAATAAATAAAATGTATTTAGAAATATTTCTGATAATAGTTGGGTGAATGTTTACTGGGATTGAAGCGATGTGGCTTGGTAAACGTTTTATTGTCAGTATAAAGGCTGTAATGGCTTAATAAAAACAGAAGAATAATGATAAACAAATAATAAGGATTAAGTCTCATACAGTAGCTGGCGCAGGTGTGAAAAGTTTCTTTGTTTTTCATGCATTTCCTTATTTCAACATATTTACAAGTAAATTAAAAGTATTTTAAATTTGCAATTAATTATATGTATGTATGTAGGCTGTACAGATCTGACCTGAACTCAAAAGAGTTTGACAGTTACCTCTTGCTATCTTGCTCCTCTACACAATATTTTGTACATTTAGATTAAATCAATCTGAAAATAGATTAGAATCTAAAGAGTTATGCTGCGGTGTCACATACTAAACGCTACACTATTAATTAGTGGCATTATCAAGCTAATTATAGGCATATTTAATGAGATGAGGCTTTCCACGCTGACATTTGTTATGCAAAGAGGCAGTTCAGTCACATTAATGCAAACAGACTTTTCTTTTTTTTTTTTTATGTGTGTATTAACTTTTTTTGACTGGGAGAAGCCACGCATACACCAGATTCATCCTTCCCTTTTACTATTCCCTTCTCTTTGAACTGTTGTCTATACATGAATAAAGGTCATTGGGTCAGCGGAGCCTTTAAGAAAGCAGATTAGACCTCATTGTCTGTGAGTAAAGAAAGCAAAAGTCACGCTATAAATAGCCAGATGTCGATTTTTTCACGAGAGAGAGCGGATAGCGGTAATGAACCTGACTGTGTTGCTCTGCTGTCACAGGCTAACATCAGTACATACTGTATAATCAGAATCTGAATTGTCTCTAAAGTTGAGTTTCCATAATTTATTTAGTTCTTTTCCTGTTTACCTCTATGAATCTGCTTTATATAGAAATAAAAGTTTGAGTAAACGTGCTGATAGCACCAAAAAGGCCAAAAGCATCTAAAAATTGCATTAATGTTGTCCATAATACTCCTACACTATATTCGAACACTTTTGAAGAAATATTATGGATTTAATTAAATAGAAATATATATATATATATATATATATGCTCATTCGCTGCCACAACTTTTATTTGCATATTTTTAGATTCAACATTACACAGTCACTTAGATGCGCCAGTGATATTTACATTAGGCAGATATTTTTAACCTGCTTTCATAGGTTCATGAGCTTGTGAACTCGGTGTAACTCTGTTTGAGCCAGAGGAGCAAACCTGACATGTGGCAAGTCAACTTTAAATACGCAGACGCATAAATCAGATGCAATTTTGACCGAATAATGACTAAATTGCTGTGAATTTTGGGTGAACTCTTTCTCGAAAGGTCTTTCAACAGTGTATTTTTATTTCATGGCATGCTGTGTTCCTATTACGGACACATTTGGAACGGTCCAAGCCCACTTAAAGGGATAAAGTACCTCAAATGCAGCTTAGATTGTTTACTCTGCCGTTACTCTTGAGAGTCTCCTCATAAACACATTGTGACAGTGTATCCATCATGCCAACATATTACGTATCAATGAAAAATAACCTTGGTTAAAGTAGTCTCTAAACAGCCATTGCAATCTTGAGGCTATTGCCTCACTGCTATAACACACAAATTTTATTAAACACTGTTACCGAATTCAGCCAGCAAAACGCCGTACAACAAAATTACTCCTAGAGCCATTTTAGATTTAATATGGGCTGAGATAGTTACGGTAGTTTCATATTTATAGAGGACTTTAATTTGTTATTGGTCTATGAGGCGGCTGTTTTATGCTGATGAACAGTGTACTGTATAAAATTCCCTGTGCGTTTGCTTGACTGTAGCTGAGGCTGAGCTCTGCCATGTGGAGCTGGATTTCCCCTGGATCAGCTCCAGTCTCCCCCACCTCCCTCTGACTCTGGCTCCCGCGCTCATTCTTTCCTGTGCATCCCATTCTTCAGTTTTCCTTCAATGTTCCTTGTGCCTTCAACAGTGAGAGTTCACAACTAAACCTCTGACCTTTGACCTTGCTTTTTTAGAGACCCTCGGCTACTTTTTACTGAGCAACTGTTAAACTATAACCATGAACACTTCCAAAAAAGTAACAACCATCCCAGGGGCAAACTGTATTGCTTACAGGCTGCTCTGCTTCTCAGTTATCTTATATAAATCAGATGCAAAATTGCATCTGATTTATATCTTTCTGATGTTTCTTCAAATACGGCACCGAAAAACAGGAGAACTGTTGATAAAGTATCCTATAAGATTTTCAGACACCAAAAATCTGATTATTTGTATTTTGAGGATTTGATTAGAAACATTTGAAAACATCTCTCTTTGATAATTAAATTCTATTCTATTCAATTCAAGTTTATTTATATAGCACTTTGTACGATGTGAAAGCAGCTTTACAGGATATGTTTATATACAGTATTGTATAATTTATTAATTTCTTCTGGTCTTGTTGGGATATATAGTTAAGTATCATCCGCATAGCACTGGAAATTAATCTTCTATTTTCCAATAATATTACCAAGGGGAAACATGTATATTGAAAATAGCAGAGGACCTAGGACAGATCCTTGGGGCGTAATTGAACAAAATGGTAGTGATCGGATTGGTAGGATCTAAACTTTTTAATAAATTTTAATAATATCTGGTAAGATATTAATATTTAATATTATAAGGGTTATTTCAAGAGAGACAGATCTAAAAAAGGCCAAAGTAAAAGTCTTTTTTTTGCTCTCCATTTAATTTCATATAATTGCTGCCCAGCAACAATTTAGTAAAATTAACTTAATTAAAAAATAATAATTTAAAGTGTAATTATTTATAATAATGAATAATGCATTATTCTGTATAAAAATAATTTAAAAATAAAAATAATTAATTGTTGTAATAGTACCATTTGAAGTAAATACCATGGTGCATTACTATGTTCATTATAGTGCGCATGGTATATATGACACCGTCACTCTGCTGAGGTACTAACATGTTGGTCTTGACTGAGATATATATATACAGCCCTGGAAAAAAATATGAGACCACTGCACTTTACTCCTAAATCAGTATTTCTCTGAAAATGACAAGCATTTCATGCCAGTCTTTGTTAAATTTCTACACAAACATACTTCATTCTGTTTATTAAGGTACTTATTTGTT
>JAUMHG010000013.1:1145325-1170510 GCA_032359395.1 Enteromius anoplus | reverse complement strand
ATTATATATAAGTTCCAAATTCTGAAATATTGAATATTTCTGAACAGAAGATTCCTCAAGCAAATGTAACAGCACCTCCGATTTTTTATTTTTTAATCAACAATACTCAGCAAGCATGCTTTGAGGGAATACTAAAACACAGGGTTTTAGATAAAACTTTGTAGTTTCCATCTCAACTGAGCGCCAATTCCCAGCCATCATAAATCTTCTATCTCAGATTATTGCGTAATCACAGGGGGAAATATGATGCCAATAAAGAGCGTGAGCCGGCGGGATATTATTGGTGGGCGTTTATTCTGCAAGAATTATACAAGGATTTGCCGCCTAATTCAGAGGGGGCTATTGCTAGGTCTGGTGGGGACGTTTATATTCACCACGGAGATTGACTGATATTGCCCTACACCGTGCCGCTTTATTGGCAGTAAAGGGCTTTAGGCTGTGAAACAACAAGTTGGGAACATGTTGATATGAATCACGCTCAAAAGCAAACGTGTTTTTGAAAATACTTAACTTTGTAATGTTTGCGTCCAGTGGTTGTAATGCGCCTAAACAGCAGGCTACACCACCGTCACCTGTTGAGTTTCGGATTAGCATTTCTCTGAAATAATGAGCCTGCTGACATGTATAGGACCAGAGATCATGCAGACACTTGTCCTGCACTTCGCTGCAATCCAATCACAACCAGTCAGACGACTATTACACCTCTGTCACGTCAAATTTTCCATACTCTGAAGCTATTAGTCACCTTGGCCTTTCATCACAGAGCTAATGCTATAGCATTATTTGCCCTAAAGACTTTTCTTTGGCACTAAGTTACACAACATTTTGGTATGTACTAATAGATACAAGCTGAAAAGAAGTTCAATATTACTGTAACCAGAGACAGAATAATTCATCTCAACTCTGCTGCTTTAGATTATGGCTAAAGGCAGGATTCATTTATTGGAGATGTTTAAATCTGTAAATTGTGTCAGACATGCATAGACCTATTTCTATTTCCTTTAAAAAAAGGAAAGAAGAAAAAACATTAACCAACAGTTGTGGAAAGCAATCAGAAGCAGCTTTCATCAGATAAGTGCATTTTTCATTCGGTTTGTAAGCAAGGTCACATGGCTGGTTTTTTAGGATCTGACTTGTTGCGGCATTGTCTGCGAGACAGAGCTGTTTCCGCTTTCCACGCGTCAGCATTAGACTCTCCATTTCTGGGTTTGTGATATCACGGAGCACAGGAAGTGACATCACGTCCTTGTTTGTGAGCCCTGGTAATTGTGGGCTAGACGACAAATGACAGCTGTGCTGTGCTGGAAAATGGATATGAGTGCGGTTAGAGGTTAGCCTCATAACCGTGTTGTTTTATTGGCATCTTTCTGCCTTTTTCTAACAACAGGATTAAACGTTTCCTGTTTCTTATATGCAGAAAAACACACTGTCACATATGTAGCTTTTCGGTTAAATCGACAAGAGTGGCCAACCTCTGATGAAATCAGAGAGTATGATAAAAACAAGAGCTGCGGTTGATAAAATAACTTTAGAGTGAGCCGTGTGTTTATGTATGAGATATTGATAGAATAGTCATAATCAAGGGAACTGAATTCAGGCCATATGATCGGTTATGTAAAACAGGCGTGGAACAAACAGCAGTCTGTATACTGTACTTTCCACCCTGCAGTAAGACCACAGGTGCAAACCTCACGGGAGGGTTTTGCATAGTAAAATGGCCACAGCACTGGAGGGTAAGCATTCACTCATGCGGTGTGTGTGATGGAAAGTGTCACCTACTGACAGTTATATTTGACACTTGATAGTTGACCATCACTGCTGGAAACATACACAGCTTATCTGTGTGATGAAGAAAAAGATGATAATACTTAAATGGAACATACTGTATATGTATATAGATTATAACTGACTTTAAATGAGTGTGTATTGCTTGATCATAATTTCACCTGTAGTGTTATTCATTGTTGCATTTTAAAATGTACTACTTTGTCTTTATGAATGTATGCATTCAATGGAAATGTCTTAAAAGTATATTTTTACAAGAAATAAAATGTAACTAGCATGCATATTATGAGAATATTAGCCATTTAGTAGTAATTAAGCATATATTAATGTCTTATTCTGTATGACCTTATTCTACATCTACAATGTGACACGACTTGTTTGTAATGGATTTATACTGCTTTTTTATGATTAGTTTGTGCAATAAATACATGTATATATGCATGCAAACCATTACATTAAGCCAAACACCTGAAAACAGCAGAGGTACCCTGGCATCAAAAAGTGACTGAAAAGGGCATCGAAAAACGCTGCAAGACTGTGACTGCGTCAAAATGTGACGAGTTGGTGGGAGACTGTGTTGTATATGTATATTTGCCAGTTTCATGGCAAAGCAGACCAGTATCCTCTACAATAAATCATGTTTTCATCTAAATAAAGAAAGCAAAGACAATAGACTTGGGTACCTTGGAGACCAGTAGGACTTCTTTGCCATGGCAACTGTGTGCTGAGATACCGTGCAATGATGTGGCTTCACCGACACATTCTGTGAAAGAATGCAGAAAGTGTGTTCACTTCTGTGTTACAACATACTTTACATCTCACACCATTATATCTGAAAACCTTCCTGTGAAATCACACAAAAACTAAAAACCCTCACATTTGTTAGAGCAAATGTCCAGTCGTGTGGCCAAATAAAGTAGTATTATTGTAGTTTGGCACTGTAAAGTCTTCAACAAAAGCCCGTTTTTCCTTTTCGGCTTATTTCTAAACACAGAGAATGTTACTAATATTATAAGTTTCTTCAGTAAACAATGGACATGTCACATCAAGCTTCATCACGTCCTTTAAATCTAGAGGTCTTGATATCTTCAGCTTTTATATAGTAGCTAAGGCTTCTATTGCCTTTCTTCAAGCACGTACAAGTTCACGTGTATGTGTAAATGCACATATGTGGGTGTATGTTTGTCTACCCTGCTTTTCTCCCACTGTCGTATTCCTCAAACGCTGGAGCGCAAAGCAAACACACAAAACAGCAAAAGCAGAGACAGGGCGAAGAGTGTGAGGCATCTACTGCATGTAGAGAAAGCTTGTGTTAATTTCCTGTGGCAACAGAAAGAGGCTTCTGTGTGCACTGCATTTAACAATGAGTTAAAGGGTAACTCGGGTCATGTGACTCAGATGAAGGCAGAAATGCCCTCAGTTGTTTTCTTCCCTCACTCTATTCATGCGATTCATTTGGCATTGCTGACATATTTTGCTCAAGGAAAATGCTGATTGATTTGTTTGAGGCTTAACAATGTATGACGTATTTGTTAATGTGCCAGATGTGATACGTGCTACTGGTAAATCTGAGATCTGAGCTGAAGCCGTGAGGTTGTACTACAGGCAGGCATAAGCATCCTACTGCTTTACTAACAGAAAATATAATATTAATGACATTAAAGACTAATTTCATGACTGCAACCTTTGACTACACTTGTTACAGTGCAATCAGGCATTAGTCATATTTATTGCATTTATTTAAATGAATATGCAATATTTCCATAAGTAATATTATTTAACATGTATTTAGTTTAGGGTTAGCAGTTCTGCATAATCACTGTTAATATTGTAGTAAGTGTAATGTGTAACAAAAAAAAAAAACTAAAATAAAGTCTAACCTTTTACTGTGTTTTAAAGAAGCTCACATATGTTGCTGTGTTGACTAATATAGGCCTACTAAAACTAACAAATATAACCCTCTAGAGTTACTCAATGCTACATTTGAAATGTTCTGAATTAGAAATGTTATCATTACAATTGTGTAATTACAAATATATTTAATACATGACATACAAGTTTCAATAGAAATGACAAGAAAATATTTATTAGTTTACTTTAAATGCTTACTAGTACATTTAACAGTACACTTTAACTATGTTTAAAAGACTATAAATATAAAATTACACATAAGCATGTGCTTTAATCCTATTTAAATTAATCAAAAACACTCCAAGGTTCAACTATTTGATGGCAAGTAATTCAATTTCCGGTCCCACTTTATATGAAGTTTTTACATAGTAACTAGATGTGTTCGTAGTGTGTAACCACAGTGTAAGTACACATTGGTACATCGTTTCTACAGCTGTAATATTTCTGTAACTACACACGTGTAACAATACTCAGAATGGTATGAGTACATAAAAATGTGTAACAGGAGATTGGTACAGTAACAACATTTTTTGGTGATGAAAGTACAAATGTATAAAAAGACTAACAGCATATTTTGGGAAAGAATGTGTTACACTTTATGGTAACACTTTTTTAAGGTGTCCATAATACAGAGTAATTACCTAATAAGTTCTTAGTAGTAGTCGTTGTACCTACATTAAACAAAATGCACTTACCATGTAACTGTGTTACAAAACAGCTACTGTTACATATTTGTTACAGACCGAGTCTGTAACCAAAAGACTGTCACATATGTGTTGCAGACTTTATACAACGTAATTATAAATTCAAGTACACAGATATAAGCTACTTAAAATAAAGTGTATCAAGATTGTACTTAAATGTAAGTATCTGTGTAATAGACTCAGTCTGTAACTTATGTGTAACAGTAGCTGCCTGTTACATCTACATAATTACGAACTGTAAATACAGGCTGTAATATAATGAAAAGTACTTTTAATGTAAGTACAATGGCTACTACTAATTACCTATTTGGGTATTTAATCTGTAATATTACTCACTTTATATTAAGTAGACAATTTCTTTCTGGATTTACCATGTCATGATTCTGATGTTACCCACCAGCGGCCAGCAATACATATAAATTGTGGTTGGTTTTCAGAATGTTACCGTTTAAATTAAGTGGACAGTTCGTGAGGAGTAAAACAAGTTTGACATGTAACAAGTTCCATGTAAGTACACTGGTATCACAGTGATGTACCAACTCAAGATCTAACTCCTCCCACTTAACATATCCTTAAACCTACTCATCTCCACCCCCTTCATCAAACTGTTCCAATTACTCTTATTGTTGTTACAAAATGTAGTTATACATACGTCATGTTTTTACTTAGACATACCATTCTGAAGGTTGTTACAGTACATGTGTGAAGTTACAGAAATATAAAAGCACGAGCTACTTAGGTGTACAGTACTTACACTGTGGTTAAATCCTACGTACACATCCAGATACTCCGTATGTAAACTGGTATTAGGGACACTTAATATAAAGTGGAAACCAAATTTCCAAAAACATTACATTACACGTAGTATTTCCATAAAAAGAATAAATACTCTTTTGAAAAGTATACTTAAGTGTACTTATTTTTCAAAAGGGTTATCCAGTCACCTGCACAATCTCAGGATCAAAAAAAGAAAGATTAACAAAGTTATCTAACTAAATATGCCATGGAAAGTTCATTTAACCCCATCAGCACCCACAGCTTTTTAACACACAGTGTGCGCAGGTCACTGAAGAGGTGTGCCAAAAGAGATGTGTAATGTGTATGCTTTTATCTTTCATCAACAGATTTATTTGAAGGAGCTGTCGAGTCTGTGCCCTAGCAAGTCCGGGGTAGCAGCTTTTCAGTGTGCTATCAAAACACAAGTCACGGTTTTCCCATTAACAGAGAACCTTGTTTTATGAGTTCAAAACTGTGTCTCTTCTAGCCTTCAACTATAGGTTGCATATGCATAAATATGTCTGAGGTTTGGGTTGCATGGTAACTTTCGTATTGCAAATAGCGTTTGTTAATGCAAAAATATGAATGCACAGTTTAATATCAAAACCAGAGTGTGTCTCAGCTGCGAAATAGACCTTGATCAGTTTTTGGAGCGGTTGTTGGAATGATATTAGTGACATAACCCAAACAGCTGTCTGAGATCTGCATTATGATATATGCCTGCTAGCATCCCATAAAAACCATGCCATCTGTACAATTCCTGAACATTATCCTCGTAGCCGAGGCCTCCAATTCACCATTCGATCAATACTAACTGCATTTGTCAATTAGTGCTCTGCACCAACACCTAGAGCTGCCATCCCAGACAGTATTTTAAAGCGTCACATACTTGTTCCTGAAGCGAAGGCTGTTCCAAACAGTAGGA
The DNA here is from genome assembly GCA_032359395.1 of Enteromius anoplus. Taxonomy (NCBI): domain Eukaryota; kingdom Metazoa; phylum Chordata; class Actinopteri; order Cypriniformes; family Cyprinidae; genus Enteromius; species Enteromius anoplus. Next base: position 1,164,408 of record JAUMHG010000013.1, on the reverse strand, counting down.
AATGTATAATTATGCTGTCTTCTTGGATACCGCACAGCATTGTGTGTGTCCTTCCTTCACATATAAAGCAATCCCAAAATACACCCCCATAAGCTCTGTGAAAATTCCCCAATTCATCAATTTTAAAAATAGTTATAGTGAATAACGTGAAGTGCAACTCCGTTATGCCCTGGAATAATATCAGGGAACAAATCTACAGTATGTAATCCAAGTTGCATCTTTCATGCACTTTGTGTGAAAAATGATATTCATTGGAATATTAGAGCCCATAAGAAGTTTAAGATTGTGTTAAATCATGACTTGAGATGTAACCTATATCTAACGAACTAAATGACCTGTAAAGCTTTCCTTTATCCAATTAGAGATTGTGGACCTTTGCCTTAACATTATTTTACTCAACTGCTTCACTACGGAGATCCAGACTGGAGCTGTTCTGACAGGACCTTCTGATTTATTCACTCTTTTGCCCAGGTTCTCTACTGCTGTTGTACTGTTTGTCGGGATGATTTCGGGTTCACGTCTCCCTCTTGATTGTCATCTTTTATGACATGCTGTGTTCCAATGGTTATGATTATTGTATGATTCTGGAATGCCCCCCATTGCTGGCTGCAGACTCTGCAAAGTTACCTGCAGGCAATCCTGAATCAACAAGATCCTGTGGTCCAGCGTTCCTGCCTAACCTCACCTGACACTGTGTCCACCCAGTAGACAGTAACAGGTTGATATTCACAATGTATCTTGAGGAAAAGTAAACTTCTAAAGAATAGAATCTGTTTTCAGTTGAAATAATCACTACTAGCAGTAATAAATGTGCTACTTTTCACACAAACTATTATTACGGGGGCAGATTATTGATTAATAAAAACATATTATCCACTTAGTTATAACCTCAAAACACTTTTACCATATTGCATGACTTCCAAACTAATGCATTTTCAAACAATAAGCCTTTCCTTTCTATTCAGGTAAACTTGCTCAGTACCGCACCTGGTAAAACACTGCATTTATGAAATGCATGTGTAGAAAAAGATAGCTAAACAACAAATGTGTTTTTATCTCCAATTTGGTTTTCAGATCATTTTGTGGTAGTGTTTAGTGTAGGTGTTATGCTATTTTTAAGCTTTTATGTGTACTCACCAGACATATCATTTCTGATATAGAACATTAACCAGCATAATAAAATATCACCACAGTCATTTTAACTATTTCACAGAAAGCTGAACTGAACTGAAACTGCTGTGATATATTGAAAAAAAAAATTTATATGACAATGGGCTATTTAATGAACCCGCATCTACAATAAAGAAAAATATTATATTGCCTTTTGGCCAGTTTCATTACCATTTTTCAGAGGCCTTTATTTAACTTTATATATATATATATATATATAAACATTGAGATCGAGATTTATATAAATAAAGAGAGACATATAGATATAGATAGATATATACATGTGTTTGTGTGTGTACGCTAACAATTACTCAGAAATCCTGAGCCACACACAAATAGTTAGCTTCATGGCATGCGAGTTAGGAAAGCACCTCAGATTTTCTATATAAAATATTTTTTTTACTACTAAAGAACATCCTTCATCTCTAAATAGACTATAAAAGGGAAATGTGGTAACTCATGTAGAACCGAGAGCAGCAAAAAGTGAAATATGAGCCTAGCATAAATCTGGAAGTGTCTGTCTTCGAATGAATGTGAAATCACACCCAGTTAAAACTCTCAAACAAAAATCCAGCCGGCCGGTTTTACCACTACACTGCACTCCCAGTTTACACTCTCTATTACCCAAACACAGATGGAAAGAGTATTGCATAAGAACCAACAAAGCAGTGATCCATTAAAAACTATACCAAACCATGCAAGTCATTCGGTTTCACTTCTCTGTAGTTTCACACCAGCTACTAAAATTAGCCAGACATTTATTCCACTGTAAATGGTTATATCTTACTCATACTTCATACATGTGGCCTAACCATTCATGGTGAAAAACTGTGACTTTCAGACGCTTTTAGGCAGTTCTATATTTATTTTGATTAGCAAACTAGACGTGCAGCGGCTCTTTTCAGGAAGTCCCCTTAAATGTAACAGATAGGCCTCAGGTACTGGTCTTCTGACACATAGCTGAACCTCCTTTTGTTGTACACATCAAACAGAGCACAAAGGCAGGCAGTGACTCAGTTGGGGGCAGGTCTCAGAGGCTGGCTTTCTGTCGCTGCCTTGTGGGCTCTGGTAATTGTTTTCCTGTCGCCTGTAACCTTCAGCTGGCTAAAAATCCCAAGAGGGCAGCGGCTTCATGGCATTTGTCATATTAATGACACAAATGTGTGCATCAGATGTCAGGACATACTGTAAGTCGTGCTTTAGGGCCTACATCAGAGTCACGACAAACGCCGTGGTTAGTGCCTGATGCAGATGAGTATCTAACAATTATCCTCAGGTTCGCTTGGGCAGAGTAATGTAATGGAACATATCTAGAACACATACAAATGTACACTATATACTCTACGATTTAATGCATCCTTGATGAAGAAAAATATTCATTTTGGGGGGAAACAAGATCGAAAAGGTCATGTAAACCAAACATTCAAGGAAGAATTTGTTTTATTCTTTTGCACAGATTGAATTTAATATGAAATCATATCCAGATTGAACTAATGGCCATGGGACAAAACATACACAAACAACTTATCTGAGAGGTGTATAATGCATACTAAAGATTCACGCCAGAGAACGGCGTAAATTGAGATCGTACCTACAATCATTTTTTAGAATAATTCATAAAACTGCATAAATGATTCATCCATATCAATTGACATCCATACTGAAGACCAAGTTTTGCTAACTACTCTTTGACTAAAGCCTTTAGTGATTCACAGCAATAAACATTTACGCTGTTGCGTTGAAAGGCCAGAACCCAGAATAAGCAAACCCTTGTAAAAGGTTATTGAGCCAGACATATCAATACATTACCTCCTTCTTGCAAACACATTTATTGCAAGTGCTTCTGAGTATTTATATATATATATACATAGCAAGACGCTACATTAATGGAAGATAAAAACAGCCTAACACAGATAAATTTACTTCTAAATCCCATAATTCCACTCTCCTTAATCAATACCAAGACCATAACTATTCACAGGAGCCTTTTCTTAGATATATATTTTGTCTGATCTAAATCAAGACTGACCGTTACTTCATTTTCTCGCTCTCTTCGCTTCGCCAGCGTCATCTGGGGCACCTCAACATCCATGATCTCCACTCACTTTAACACGAGCTGCTCTTTTGCTCCACCCTCCCTAAATCATGTAATAGACTGTCAAATGCTCATATATCAGCCAGTCATCCTGTCTGCTCCTCGGCCACCCCCGACAGGCTCACCTTTATGTTGATGATGGAGATGGCACAGGTTGGGGGGGGCTGGCAGAGGTGGGCGAAGGAGAGCGAGAAAGAGAGATAGAGCATCTCCATCAGGCTGCCAGCCAGAGCCAGTGATTAATTCCAGCAGATGCCTGGTATTTGCCTCTGAACGTGGGGGTGTGAAGCGCTCTCCCTCTCTCTCTTTCTCTGTACCCAGGCTGGCTAGCAGATCTTAATGAAATATTAACCAGCAGGAGATAGACCGAGCGAGCAAGGACAGACACAGGCGTGGGCTTCGGCGTAGGTGCGGGGAGAACCGGCCTTTCATAACAAGGAAAAAGAGAAACCCCCTCCACATGAGCATATATATATATATATATATATACAAACACGATCCAATAACACATCAGGTTAGACAAGCTACCCAGGCTGTCCCATCTCTACCACCCCCAGTCCCTGGTAAGGGAACACCCTCCCACTACTCTTGTTAAACTTATAAGTGAGTCACCAACTGCCACCCCGTTTCCTAATCTGAGGTTCTTGTTATATAAAGTTGTTGATCATTAGACGGATGACATTCGCCTACATCTCTCTTCGAGACACCTGTGCAATTACATTCTACTTTAGCCTATTCGTGATCATTTCCATCTTTCATTACATTCTAGTTTATGGTGAGCAATCATCAATCAAAATGTGACAAAGATTTTTAGAACATTCGGAGCGTAGTTAATTTCTAAAAACAAAATGGCTTGGAGGATCCTGGCTTAACTGTGCACGATTTTACATGTTATTCTAAAGTAAAAAAAATGTCTTGGTGATCTTGCATCATAATGTAATAACCTGCCGCACCTGTGAAACAGCTTTTCTTTTTTTTCTTTCTTTTTTTTTTTTTTTTTTTTTTGCCTGACGTCACAAAAACGTGATAAATGCTTTTGTGTGAAAACCGCTTATAAATAAACACACACATGTGCACTGTGATATTTTTGTAAGCACTTTACATGTATAATAGGTTACTTTAGGGTCACCGTGATTTTGCCAAGTAAGACATGATCCTGGACCAACATCTTTTGTTGATCCTGGGTCAACATTACTGTCCAAAAACATACCCTCAAACCTACTCCTATCCCATCACTCTGTTCTTCTATTTGATAGTGTTCAGTGCTTTGCTACAATCTGTATTGTTGAAGGCGCTATATAAATAAAAGTGACTTGACTTGACTCCTCGGCAAAATGCATGCCTAAAGTCGGTGAGAAATAGTAGCTGTTTAACAAGGGTGTAGAAGCACCTAACCATGATTATAAGCCTAAAACAGATATTTCAAGAAAAATGATTCCTCAATTCTGATTGTTTGATTGGAATGTTGTTCCAAGATCAACAAGGATGTTGATCCAGGAGCATCTTGTACTTGGTGAAATCACGCTCACTGTTACTTAAGGTAGCCTCAAACTTTGATTCAGCAGCCATTAGCTACATGTTTGGTGAAAATACATTCATTATGTTATACTGTTATACTTATAATTTTTTGTGCACTTTGGGAATTTTAGACAACAGTCCAACACACTGAATGAACTGTTCTTCCTCGTTTTCGTTCACGTTAAATTAAAATGGCGTCTGCTCTGACTAAAGTCTATTGAGTCAGCAAAGTTACATCGATCTCCCTGCCAAAGCCACGGCGCACTCTGCTCTTCTCCTCAATTTACAGAGCATCAGTACACCACCGGTGTCCGGAGAGCGTGCTGCAGCGCTTATTTGCATGGGTGTCTGGCATTGAGTGACAGAGAGGATCCCTGTGTATCGAGTCCGGGACATCCCCCAATTAAACAGATCTCCTCTCTCCTCTGTCAGCACCCGCCATCCATCAGTGCCAACGCGCTGGCCGTGCCCGGAATAGCCAAGTGTCTCTTCTTTATCAAAACAAGCAAGCGGGTTTAATTCAAATTTTAAATATAAAACTTTTTTAACATAACATAGCATAGTAACATAAAGCGTGTTCGATTAATGCATCATTTATAATGCTTTGGCCAACAGTAGCGGTTTAAAATGATATAATACTACTAATAAAAAAATACTGAAACAAGTCAGTCGCATTAAAACGAATCATAAGCTAATATTAGTTCTGTAACAGTGTCTAAATCTACAAATAAACAAGTTGCACAAAACAAAGCTGCTCCGCTTAAATGGAAAACTGCGCTGTATTGCATGCGTTCAAATCGTAATGAGATCAGCACGGCTTTTCTTGCATGTGTTATTGTAAAGCATGTGTGTTGTAGTAAGAATCAGCGCCGCTATAGGAAATAAACGATGTTTATTACGGATTAAAGTGCTTGTGCTAATGTTGAAATAAGTTAATATTTCTGCACCAATGGCGCATCGTAGTTTAAACGTTGAGAAAAAAAAGTTTCTCTCTCATAAATCTTGGAGCGGGCGAGGCAGCATAGTGCTGACATTAGTTATTGTGCGGAGCTCTGGACTTCAATTGCACCCAAGCCTCCCTTTCACTGCCAAGCGCCGATCAGCGCTACATCAGGAAGCTCCAAATAAGGGCATAGGAAGTGGAAACCCACCGGAATCAAGCCTTATGTAGTCACGACCTTATATGGCATGGCGGAGCGGGATCTTCCGGCCAGGGTTCTGCTACAGCGCAGACGGGAAACCCGAAATCTTAGCGAGAGTTTTAAGCAGAAAAGGCAGACTCGCGCTTCTCTTTTTCGCGGAGAGACACTGCGCTTACCACGCATTGATTTGCTGTGGAGGAGGAACGGGCATCACCCCTCCATTTAATGCACGGACTTAATGTTTAAGCTCCCCAATCTGCTTTTTTCCTCTAGGCAAACGTCATGTGTCCTCCACTGCAAGTGCCTAAATATGGGCTTCCTCCACTCCAAATATGGACATCTACGTCACGGCAAGAGGATATATAAAGGAGTAGGGATTCTCTGAGCTGAGAAAGAGCCTAGAGAGCCCAAGCGATTCAGCACTAGTGCAGACAGCTGATAGGCAACACGTTGCGATATATATAACAAACACATTAAATAAATGTGACAAGTCAATTCAAAACAACAACAACAGAAACAAAACAGCGATCTAATTTGCTGAAAAAGCGATTTTAGGGAATGATCAGAAGGAACGATCTGAATCTCACTTATTTTATCTGAGACGTAGTGGATTTGTTCTGCCTCTTTGGACAATCAAAAACGGAGAAGAGGGAAGACAACAAGAAGACAAACTGTGAGATTGAGGAGATCAACAGAAAGAAGGAGTGACAGACATCGCAGCATCTTCACATTTGTCGTCCCAGAGGGGTTAGCTGCTGATCTCTCCAGCGCACTTCTCTCCTCACCGAGCACACTCCAGAGAGAGATGGCTGCAGCCAAGACAGAGATGCTTCTGCCTGCTTTGCAGATCTCCGACCCCCTGAGCTTCCCTCACTCCCCCATGGATAACTACCCCAAGCTGGAGGAGATGATCATGCTGAACTCTGCAGGGACCCCATTTCTCAATGCCACAGCACCTGAAGGCACAGGTTTCGGTTCTGGGGAGCCTGGCGAGCAGTTTGATCACCTTACTGGAGGTAAGCGCTAATCCTTTTGATTAAATTGCATGGTGAAAAAGCTGCATGCCGCTTTTATAAAGAGAACTGCAAGTGTTGTTGTGCAAAAATGCTGTTGTGTTCAGTAGTTAATAATAATGTGTCTTTATGCTTAAATGTGAACATTTAATGATTACAATGACATGTTTTTGAATTAGACTGCGCTGATGTAAAGTTTAAAAATGTTTAACTAAAGCTGACAGCAAACACTAAGTAATTATTACTAAGTAAAATCATTTTAATGAATGAGACATTTAAAATTAATTAATAGGCTTAATTTTAAACCTAATTTTTGAATCATTGCAAGCGCAGATTGAATAACTGTAAGCTGTGCAAGTAGAAAAAGAGAGATCAGGATGACAGTAATGAGAAAGAGAGCGTTGAGAGAAAAGCACATGCAGATGGTTTAGCTTGCATTGGCTCTTGTCTCTGAGGGAGCTCGGCAAATGTGTGTGTGTATGTGTGTTTGGTGGGGGGGTGCCCCTGCACTACATCAGCACCTGCTGCTCTGTCTGAGATTGTGGGAAAACACAGTCTTGACAGCCTGCAGGACCCCCCAACTAAAACACCTTTGGGATCATTTATGTGCACTCAAATGAGCTAGCTGTGTCACAGTTTCTAATCCACTCTCTCTCTGTTTTGTGCTTGCTTTTGCAGACACGCTTTCAGAAATCGCCATGGAGAAACCTCTGGCAGATCAGACCTACTCCACCCAGCGGCTGCCCCCCATCTCTTACACAGGCCGTTTCACCCTCGAACCTGCCCACAACTGCAGCAACAGTCTGTGGGCTGAGCCCCTGTTCAGCCTGGTGAGCGGGCTGGTGGGCATCAACACGGCCCCCACCTCCATCCCGTCCTCCACCTCTCAGGCAGCTCCCCGTTCTTCCTCTTCTTCATCTTCCATCCCCTCTTCCACTTCGTTATCCACGTCCAGCGCCAGCCTGAGCTGCTCCGTCCACCAGAGCGAGCCTAACCCCATTTACTCGGCAGCTCCCACTTACTCCAGCGCCAGCCCAGACATCTTCCCTGATTCCAGCCCAAACTTCTCTGCCTCAGTGGGCACCTCGCTGCAGTACTCTTCATCATACCCCAACAACAAGGCCTGTAACACCAGCTTCCCTGTGCCCATGATCCCCGACTACCTGTTTCCCCAACAGCAGAGCGAGATCAGCTTGGTGGCCCCTGACCAGAAGCCCTTCCAGACACAATCGGGGCAGCAGCCCTCCCTGACGCCGCTGTCCACCATCAAAGCCTTTGCCACCCAAACGGGCTCTCAGGACATAAAGAACGTCTACCAGTCTCAGCTCATCAAGCCCAGTCGCATGCGCAAGTACCCCAACAGGCCAAGCAAGACACCTCCCCACGAGCGGCCCTACGCATGCCCTGTTGAGACCTGCGACCGCCGCTTCTCGCGCTCAGACGAGCTGACCCGCCACATCCGCATCCACACCGGCCAGAAGCCCTTTCAGTGCAGGATCTGCATGCGCAACTTCAGCCGCAGCGACCACCTGACGACCCACATCCGCACACACACAGGCGAGAAACCCTTTGCCTGCGAGATCTGCGGCCGCAAGTTCGCCCGCAGCGACGAGCGCAAGCGCCACACCAAGATCCACCTGCGGCAGAAGGACAAGAAGGCGGAGAAAGGCAGCACTGCAGTGCAGAGCTCGATTGCCAATGTATCCATCTCAGCTTCCTCGCCAGTGTCCAGCTATTCCTCTCCCATCACTTCCTACCCCTCTCCGGTCTCCTCTTTCCCATCCCCAGTGAACTCCTGCTACTCCTCGCCGGTGCACACCTCCTACCCATCCCCTTCCATCGCAACCACCTACCCCTCGGCGACCAGCACCTTTCAGACGCAGATGGCCACCTCCTTCCCTACCTCAGTGGCCAGCAACATCTACAGCTCTCCCGTCACCACCCCACTGCCCGACATGCAAGTAGCGCTTTCCCCTCGGACATCCGACATCTGCTGAGACTTTTGACACCCAAGGCTTGAACAGAAAGCATCAGTGACTTCTAAGTCCCCTCTGCAAAAAGCACTTTTCTGCCCATGCTCCCAACATGGCTCGGTTACAAAACAGTCAAGGACCCGGCAAAGACTTTTAAAAACAAAAGGGATTTTTCATGCCGTTCTCTCACTTCGAATCCTAACCTTTTTCAAACGAGGCGTATAAGACTTTCAAATGACAAGCAAAAGCAACAGGCTTCGGCAAGCTTTCCCTCAGACTGTGGGTGCACAGACACAGAACGGCTAAAGGACATTAGTGGCGTCATCGAAGCCTGTGGGCTTCAGGCTCGACAGGTGTACAGTTACAAAAGACGTATGAATAATATACATAAGCTACAGTATATTGTACATGTGCCATGTTTCCTTTTTGTTTTCACTTTTTAGTACCATTGTTGTGACCATTGATTTGAATATTTGCATTGTATTATTCTTGAGCAGGGCCATATTTTATAAGATACATTCTGTATTAAGTAGTTCAAATGCTGTGATAAGTTCTTGACCTTGTTTGACTAGAAGCACTTAAGTATTCTGACGCATGTGGAAGAGTGATGTTATTTTCTCTTATTTTGTAAATATCATCCACCGGGTACTATATTTCTCTTTCGCAAATGTGACAACAAAAACCTGTTAAATAGAGGGGGAAAACATCAGAAAAGAGTCAACCACAAATCTTCAATTTTTTTGGTGCCTTTTGTGAAGCCTTGCAGATGTTTTGACAGATATCAGCGTGTGGATGCATTGCATCTAGCCTTAAGGTGTAAGGGATTTTGTTTTCTCGTTTCTTTTTTCTATATTCAGAAAGTCATTTCAAGGAAAGAAGGGAAAGGATTTGAGGGCACTGCATTTCTTTGGGATGTAAGCAAAAAAGAAAACTATAAACTATATTTTTGTAACGGAAATGTACATATCTACATCTTGAGGAGTCGGAATGCTGTAGTTACCTACTGAGTAGGCATGGGATTTTTTTGTATGTTATTTACATGCAGTCCATTATTTTGTTGTTATTTTTATTTTGTATTTGTGTTTGTTCGAAAAAGTGACTGTTTATGGCTTCTAAACACATTGAATGCGCTTAACTGCCAATGGGATATTTGGTGTACAAGATATCCTTCAAGAACAGAACTATAAATAAAACCTAAATATATAAATATATATGTTGCATCCCTGTCTTGCTTTTCATTGCTTAGCAACAGGTCTCTATGAATATTGCTTTATACAGTGAGCGCACACACACACACACACACCACTGCATATTAAAAAACTATTTAATGTAATACAGTATGTCATTAAAAGCCATTAGTTCATGGTCTCGAGTTACCAAATTGAAATCAATACCAGCTTTTCTCATACACCTGACAGCATAGATTCAAAATAAAAAGTTACGTGATTAAAATGACAGAGTAGCTGATTGCAATGAATCATTTCACTAGCTCAGATTAATAATGACAATGTTTCATCCTCAAACAGCACTAGTGCATAATCTATTGTAAAGTTTCACAAATGCTTGGATTTCAAAGCATCCAAGCTTTCAGTTAAACATAACAAAAGATATCAATATAACCTAGAGCAAAAAAAAAAGGAAAAGAAAAAAAGCGAAGCAAAATTAATAAATAAAAACTCGACATCAAAAATATATGTACTGATGCGTTCTTTTGTTCAGAAGTTCGGCAAACTGAGAAGCCAATCATGGAGTTGATATGGCAGATCAGATTGTCTCTCTTTAATACTTATCAAAAGAGCTCCTGGGCGTCATGAGAATATGTTATCAAAAGATAGCATGTACAAATGTGACTGGATGCGCTTGGGGCTTAATTATACATAGATAGCAATCTTGTAAAATCAGTCGACACTAATAAGACGCCCTTGTAATGGGCTTCCGTGTCTATTGAGTTTGTCAGGGAAAAAAAAAAAAAAGTCTCAATATCGAAGTTGCTTTTAAGAGTAAGGCAGCTTTTGCTCTATTGTATGTTTTACCTTCCAACATGAATGCCTTTGTAAAAGAAAAATAATAATCTGCCCATACTTATTTCTCTGCCACCAATAAGATCAAATGAAAAAACGCTCGGTTTCTTTCCATCCTGGCATCTGCACGTGCTTTGCGAGCTCGTTATAGCTCGGCTAAACTGCCTTGACGAGCAAGATATGAGTTGAACAGATTTAATGTGACAGAAGTTGTGGGAGTAAACGTAAATGTGTGCCATGTCTATACATTTCGTTCTTCATTTATCACAGCAAAATGCTGAAGACCATAAAGGTTGATTATCTTATTACCGCATATAAACGTAACCATATGGGTGAGCAGATTAGAAAGAAATTAGATGATTTTCATTCATCACACTCGTAGTTAGACCAATATGTTCAAGTCTCAGACTTTTAGGGTGTGTCAACTGCCCTGGGATGGAAAAACTGGCCTGTTTGTGTAGGGGGACTTTCCCAAACTATGAGGCAATTTCAGCCCAAAAGATGAAGCCACAGAGCAGCACCAGATTCGAATGCATCTAAAAGAGGAATAGCAACCGTGAGACAGAGCGAGTTGAAGGGAAAAAACAACACAAAGGAAAGTAATTAGGGTAATTGGTCTCATAATCCCAAATTGACTCTCTACAAATGTCTTCAGTGAGACAGCCATTGCCTGAATCAGATGTCAATGAACCACAATAAAGAAAGCGCTGCTCGCTTGTTCATACACACCTTTTATTTCACAGGGTCACTTTAATGGACATTCACACAGTCTCCTTGGGGTCTCAAGTAAAATAAAAAACCTCCCCCGCTAAAACCACAAGTTTAGACCCGCAAGAACATTTCCATGCTGAGTCAGGGGGGTGTTTCCTAAAAGTGCGTTATGGTCGCAATTTTCATAGTTTTTTCTGAAACCTATGATCATTCTTAAACAGCATCACAATCGTGTGTTTATTACTTTCAGCAATAATCCAACATGAACTCTTTCCACATCAATCGCTGTTATAATGTTGGGGGCACATTACTCGCCTTCTGATATACTGCAAAATCTTAACATCCAAAAACAAGCAAAGAAGAAGCAGATGCTTTGTAAGCTAACGTGATCATCAAACATTCAAAAGCATATAAACTAACGTTACTAAATAAAATGTTGAACCCGCTGAAATATGTATGACTGAAATTTTAAGAAAATGCTTTTTTCTTTATGCTTTATTTTTGTTTTATGAAACACTGACATTCAAGTGCTAAGCTAATCATAAAGTACACAGGGAATGCATTAAGCTAGAATATAACCATTTATGTTTGTTTGTTTGTTTGTTAGTTTGTTAAAAATAACATATATATTGTATGTTTATATTCATACAAAATATCCTGGGTCCCATAAATAACAGTAGTGTGCACACTTTATTACAGTGTCCTTCAGTTTTTGGATACTGACTAACTGGTTAATTTGTCCCATACAACACACTATGGCAGTGAATCAGCGAGATATGTTGTTGAAAGGAAACACACCTCAGTGTGGTATTGCTGGTTTGGTGCCTGTCTAGCTATAGTAGACAAAATAATGCTGGTCAACCAGAAAGATTGTGGTTAACCAGCATTTTTTTTTTTTTTATTATTATTATTATTTTTGCTATAGCTGAAAGGAAGGAAATTCACGCAAAAATGTTTAGGTTCTGGGTAGAGATTCAAAAATGGTGTGACAGCCAGGGCTGTAGCACTCTAGTCCGGTCTCCGACTCGAGTCTGGACATTTTTCTATCGTCTCTGACTCTATGGTGTTTGCACTAAAGCATCCCTTGCAGTGGCTCTGCTACTGAATGTATTTTTAAAAATGGCTGTCCTTGTACAGCTATGATCTCGGCTGAGTTTTCAGTGTTATTATGGGAAAGGATGACCCTAGACCCTAGCCCTAAACTTACCCTTTACAATAATGAAATACTAATTATTGTTGTACAGTGTGACGCTGCATTTATGTGTGCATGCCCAGTTGGCAAAAACATGTTCATTCTATTTTTTATTATTATTAATATTTTATTATGCATTCAATAAAATTCTAATACAAAAACAATTTCAAATACCAGGGGGAGATATAAACAATTTCATAGGAAAACACAGAGGAATGCACACAAGCTTGAACAGCTTCTTTGAAGGCAAAATGTACTGAATATAAAACTTCACATCATTTTTATCCAGAGAATTTACATTTATGGATATGAAATTTGACCATAAAAAGAAAAATATTTATGTTAAAAAAAAAAAGTGTGGGCCCTCCAGGATCTAGTTTGGAGACCCCTGCTTTTTGATCAATACAAACAATAATGCTAAATGATTTTCTTAGAATAGAAAATATAATGTCTCATAGATCACATGAATTATCAATAGTTAAGTATGTGGTCTTGAACAGGATCCTTATTTTCTCATGTTTGGACTCAAAACTTTTAGACTTGGACTTGAACCTCTTTGGCCTCGATCTTGACTCAGACTTGACTAGTCTGGTCTTGGACTTGTCTTGTACACTAGAGAATGGAAACCCGACCCGGGCCCGACGGGCTGGGTTCGGACAGATATTTAGAAAGGATGCTCGGGTCGGCCTCTGTCACATCAGTGAGAATGTGCGCCTGTGTTATAGCGGCGCTTTTTGCCCCATGTGCGCTGGTCCTCTCATCTGTTGACATTTCCGAACGCTTTCCTATAGTTGCTAAATAAAAGCGGGCTTTCCAAACGAAAAAGTACATGTGTCATTAGTATGATAAAAAATTAGATCTGGCTGGGATCGGGCTCGGACCAAGTAAATAAAGCTCTGTGTTGAACACCGCATCACTCTTTCTTCACTACAGGCTAATTCAGAGGCAGAACTCTCACACTGCTCTGAAGCATCTGTGACAACAAACCCCAATCCCCACAGCCGTGGTCATATCATAACGGTGTGAGTTTCATATTCAACAGGCATCACACAGGGCTGCGCTAGTCGACCGCCATCAGCATCTGAAGACTCCTTAGGGGAGCGGGAATTCAAAGCGCCGTCCCACAACAACTTTAAAGCCAACTTTGTGACAACGTGCCCCTCGCACCCAACTTTAGAGCAGAAAAGAGATCTTTCATGAGCGCTGGATGTGTTGATAATGTTTTCCCTTTGCTGGCTTTCGTAGTGACTTAGTTGCTTTTGCTCATATCAAAGTCGACCGGCTGACACGGAGGCCTCGCTCAGTTTTGGAGAATGACAGCCATGGAGACGTAGGAAGCGAGATGATGCATCGCTCTTTTCCCCACTCGTCGGCTCACAATAAAGCCACCTCACCAATTCTCCCATGAGCCTCCACTTCAAGGCCTCTGCCTGTTAGAATAAGTGTTTGTTCTCTTATTCTTTTTGGACCTTTTTTTTGGAGGGTGTGAGGAGAAAAAAAAAAAGAAAAAGAAAAGAAGGAAAGGCGCTGGAGCTCGTTCTCATTGTCTATCCCTCGATCCTTGCGCCCAGTTAAATGGCATATGCTAATAAGCTCCATCCATTTCTGATGCAAGGTCCGTATGCAACTCTTTCCCTCTCTCTTTCTCTCTGTCGTTTTTTTCCCTTTCATCCAACTACAAATGCTTTCTTATTGCATCTTTGCCCTCAGGCCTTTTAAGATCCCTTTTTGAAATATGCCGTTTGATAAGCACATCATTGGCTAAGTCCCCACAGTGATTAGGGCTTGACTTTAATGTGCCGGCGACAGAGAACGAAAGACAGCGCAAAAGAAAGAGAGAATTGAGAGAATTGATGATGTTGAGGCACTTCAACTCTCAAATCTGCTCACCTCTTTACAGATGAAATGCAAGAGGATGCGCTTTCACCCTTTGAATGGTCTCTCACACCTCTGTGTAACAGCAGTGTTATTAAAATGATTAGGTTTCCTGATTATTTGAGGTATTTTATGGAAATTATTCCCAGGGCGTACATTGTTTAAGAACTGGTGATTAGACTGGATTTTAACATTGTTTGAAGGAAATGTAAGACTTTGAACTCTGATGTTCTGTGTTGCCACAGTTACAGTTGCTAGGGTGTCTGAATAGTTGCTAGGTGGTTACTAAGAGTTTCTGGGTGTTTGCTGTGCCATTACTGTGGTGCTCTGGGTCGATCCTAAGGAATTACTAAGCGGTTGTTAAGGGGTAGTTGCTGTATTCTGGTTGCTAAGATGTATGGAGGGCTTGCGAGTACAATTCTATACAGTTGCTAGGGAGTTCTGGGTGGTTGTGCAGGTGTTGCTAGGTGGTTGCTAAGGTGTTCCGAGTGTTTTTAGAACAATGTTTGTGGTTGCTAAGATCTTCTAAGAGGTTTCTAGAATGTGGCTAGGTGGTTACTAGGGTGTCCTGGTTGCTAAGATGATCTGAGTTGTGGCGAGCACAATTCTATCCAGTTGCTAGGGAGTTCTGGGTGGTTGTGTAGATATTGCTAGGTGGTTACTAAGGTGTTCTGAGTGTTTTTAGAACAATGTTTGTGGTTGCTAAGATCTTCTAAGAGGCTGCTATAATGTGGTTAGGTGGTTACTAGGGTATTCTGGTTGTTAAGATGTTCTGAGTGTTTGCGGGTACAATTCTATACACTTGCTAGGGAGTTGTGGGTTGTTGTGCAGGTGTTGCTAGGTGGTTACTAAGGTGTTCTGAGCGTTTTTAGAACAATATTTGTGGTTGCTAAGTTCTTCTTAGAGGCTGCTATAATGTTGCCAGTTGGTTACTACGGTATTCTGGTTGTTAAGATGTTCTGAGTGGTTGCGATTGCAATTCTATACAGATGCTATGGAGTTTTGGGTTGTTGTGCAGGTGTTGCTAGGTGGTTGTTAAGGTGTTCTGAGAACACGGTTATGTGATGGAATTTGGAAAAAGTAATAAAACAGACTTCATAGGGCCCAAATTTATAACTTAACAGTGTTTGTTTATTATTGGTTTAAGATATGCATACTTGTGCTACATATCAGAGCTGCAGTCACTGAATTTCACTTTCCAGCTCACATTTTTCTTGTTGCTTGGTCGCACTGATATCATTTCTTCCCTGATGACAAGCCTCCTAAATTCCTCCCACTAACACTGACCTTTTTGAATATTTACAACCACAAAACTAGAATAAAGTAATCAGATACGTCACAGCTTGCATCAAATATACCCTGAAATACACAGATTCCAAACCCCAATAGCATACACCTACTCAGTGCCTCATCAATAATGCACTTCCTATCTGCCAATGGACCATGTGCTATTACGTGAACACTCACAGCTGTTTCACTACAAGCTGTCCACATCGGTCATGACTAATATAAAGCAAAAAGTCATTTTCCTCCTGCAGGGTTTGTATTAAAAAGTAAAGCTATCCATCTGTTATATAAAGGTGCTCCACACAGGGCAACATTTTGGGCACTAATGTAGTTTTGGGAAACAGGCATCAACTTCAGCAGGAGCATTATTACTCAAGTTTATTACTCTCTGCCCCACCCCGACTCCCATTTCTAGATATGCTGCCTGGCGGTATTGGATGAAAAGTTGTTTTTGTGTGTGCAAAAAAGTGATTTAAAAACCAAAGGGATAATGCGAGAACTCAGTCTGCTATTCAATGGAGAGCTTTCAGAACAGATACCGCCTCTTCAAGCTAAGGCTCACAAAGCTTGCTTCTTCTGTAGGAAGGCATATGCAAGACACATGAATGTTTTAATTGTTTACACTTATTAAGCAAAGCGAAGAGGACGTGATCTGCTCTAAGGCCAGTATGTGTCAAATTATCAGAGAACTGAGCTGTACAGATGTGAAATCGCATCTGTGATCGTGATCGCATGCTCTGGGAAACTGCAGTAGCCAGCAGTGACATCATTCAATCTGCTGCACAGGACGAGCATCAGTCTGGACGCTTCTCACATCTGCTAGAGACAGAGGGGAAGATTCTGTTTCTGAGCCTTACTTACTGAGCCTGACTTAGGTAGGGTAGGGGGAAGTATCCTATACTCAGTGTCTGTTGAAGAACCATTAAAATAAAATGTTAGCATATATTTAGCAGAAACACTAATACTCTAATCAAGTCTAGTTAACATGTAACTGAAGAGTTACTTATCAACAGCTTTCCAAAGGGTACCATCAAAATAATCAAACTGATAATATATATATAAAAAAAAAAAAAATGTGTCATATTACACATTAATCTGATTAATTGATTGATTAAAGATTAAAAAAGTGTTACCGAAAAAAGTGTTACCGTACTCTCAAAGGGACACTTTAAAGCAGTGATTCTGAACTCCAGTCCTCGAGGCCCACCGCTCTCCACATTTTGGATGTGTCTCTTATCTGACACACCATAACGAGCTGATGATGTGATTTAGCTCTGTTAAATAAGGGAGATACGCAACATGTGCAGAGCAGTGGGTCGCGAGGACTGGATTGAGAACCACTGCTTTAAAGAGTGCATGTTAGTTAACAGAAGAACATGTTGTAAGTACCCTGAAAGTACTAGTATGCACCCTTTAGAGGTAAAGAAGATGCAGATGTGCCCCTGTGATAAGCTGTTGTACCTCTAAAGGTAAAAAAAAAAATGCTTTTGTCAGTTTTGAAGTCTGAATAAGGTCACACTTTTATTTTAATGGCCTTTCTAATGATAAACTAACTATTAAATGTGATCTTTGCCTTAGTGAACTCTAACTTTGCTGCTTATTAATAGATACGAAGGTAATCGTTAAGTTTAGGTATGTAGTAGGATTAAAGGAACTAAAATATGGCCATGCAGAAAAAAGCACTGATATGTGCTTTATAATTGCTAATAAACATCCAATATTTAATATTCATGCTAGTTAACAATGCTTGAAATAGTGTAATCAAAAATAGATCTAATTATCATGTCATTTAAGTCATTATGTTCCGAACAAAAGTGACAAACTAAAAAATGACCATGATCATAAAATTTGACCAGTATCATGTGATCATTTTCTTAATCTTTTGAAGTCATGCTCTTATTTTTTTTTTTATTTAATCTCCAGTTGCATATTGTCAAGGAGTATATTTATTCCCTATACCTACATTTGTACGGTTTGTAATGTTTTAATGATTTAAATTCAAATAAATATATAATTCAAGATAACCTGACTAAAGAAAATTGCATTTGGTTACAAATATAGCTGACAGAATGTGTCAAAAAGGTGAAAATCCCATCCCTGTCAATACAGTTTGTCTGACGAACTCACCAGCAGGGAAACTACTTTTTTGCTTCATGGAGAAAGCATATTATTTTTTTTGAGTCCTGAAATGTACCGTAAATTATAGAATGACTCGTGAGCCAAAGCCATGCAATCCTTGACTGCATTTTGTCCTGCAGCTCTCGGATAAGATGGGCGCTCTGGGCAGAATGTTCCGGCACTTTTCCGCATGTCCTGTGTCATTTACACCTGCTGCGCTCATGCCAGTGATGTCACTTCACTTCAGCCGTAACACACACCACCTGTCAATTACAGTGAGAGCAGCTTCTCGCCATCTCGCTGACACCTGCCCTGACGCACACAGATACACACCACGACCAACTGTCCATCTGTGTTTCACTCCAAATAACCCTCGCTAGATGACCATAATTCAGGCATTTAATTGGTTTCAGTGATTTATCAAGCTGAAGCCATCATAGTCATGCTGACAGCTGTAACTCAAGTAAAAAGAAGTGCATTCACGCATGCATGTTGGTATGTCGCGCGCAAGTTTCCCATGGCCTGATCTGATCGCATTTAACCATGACAACAGAGCGAGCCGTGGCTAGGTGCCATCACAAATCCATCACGCCACTTGTTAGGTAACACCATCATGTGTGTGAACTTTAGCTGTGATAAATAATGCAATAAGTGATATGAATGAAACATTTAGTTACGCAACTGAACAATGGTTTTCTTCAAGCTGAAGCCACTGACTAATGGCACATGCCAGAAAGGATGATGACCACTTCATCAGTGGATGCCAAATGAGGAAAGCTGATGTCGAAATGAGAAATACATTGCCATGCAATGAAACACATCTCTATCAGCTGTGATGTAAAACACCCTTCATAAGCACTCAGACATTATATAAATACTGTATGCCATTTTATTAGTAAGTGTGAAGTATGTTTTAAATGAGCTCTAAATGCTGTGTATGTGTGTGTAAATTATATAATTATTATTAA
>JAUMHG010000013.1:1132100-1142968 GCA_032359395.1 Enteromius anoplus | reverse complement strand
GTGGGTATGGGAAGCTTTTTAATTTGGTAGGCAAAATGCAGGGGGAATTCCCCAAAATAGCACCTGGGTCTAAGAGGGATCATGAACTGAAATCATTTTCCTTGATCTTTTGATATAACAGTGTCCGGAGCAGACGGGGCACCTCGGCTGAACAACAACATGCAATTAATGAATCAGCTGTTCGAATGAACGATTCAGTAATAAATTCAGTAACATGCCACCACCAGCTGGCAATTATTTTTATTTTTTAAATATCATTTCAGTTATTGAAATAATTTCAATAAAACAGCATCCATGCCACCTTTGAGCCTCTGTACATATTGATTTCTTTTGAATGGTATAAGTGTTATTCTACCTGATCTAATTCTATTTTTTAAACTAGACATTTTGGAAAAGCTTATAAATATAGACAATAATTCAATTTGACAAACAAATAGTTAATTGCATGGGGTCTGGTTTGGACACCGTTACAATAATAACATACTATAAATTTCTGTTTTTCTTTTGCATTTAAAATTTTTCTGGACTACTTTTTAAATGGTTTTAATTAAATTTAATTAGATAACAGGCATAAGCCAATATATATATATTAGGGCCAGGACTTTTACCGCGTTAATTTAGATTAATTAATTACACAAACATAATGCGTAAAATTTTTTAACACATTTTAATGGCACTTAGCTTTGCACCGCGGAACGTTTCTCACTGGATGAGTTTCGGGGGACCAATTATACTGGAGCCCCAACTAGCGTTTTAAGCAGGGCTCTCAAGTCTCACGCATTTCAGCCAGTTCACACGCTCTCACACCACACCTTGTATTTCTCACCCTGAGAAGTAAGAGATAATTATAACTTGTATATACAATTAATAGACGAGGCGAGGCGCAAGCGTATGATGTGCCAGCTTGCCAGCACGTTCGTTACTAGGCAACACGGGAGCGCGCACGCACACACGGAGCGGAATTTGAAATTTGAAATAAAGTTTAATTCTCGTCATTATACATTACCATCACTCTGTTCTTCTATTTGATAATGTTCAGTGCTTTGCTACAATCTGTATTGTTAAAAGCGCTATAGAAATAAAAGTGACTTGACTTGACATATCTATTTTCTTGACATATAACCCTATTTTTAATGTCAACCATTTTCAAATCACGGTAACACAATAGACGGCGCAGCTTTTGTAAAGTATTGATTTGACTTCTCGAGTGAGAATGAGGAGAGAGTCAGCCTGACTATGTGGCCAATATCCATATTTCATCCATTTCATAATATATTACAACTTTTAAGACAAAAGTTCAAGTGTTTTTTTTTTTTTTTTTTGGCTTTTCGCTTTCTCTAATTGGGCTTATTATTTTATTAAAAGCTATATAAGTGTGTTTGATAATGATAAACAATTATCTCTTTTGATAATTGATGATAATAGTGCAATGTTGTCATCCAGGTTAAAGGAATAGTTCACTCAAAAAAGTTTGTAACCAGGCTGGTTTGGTCACCATTGAAAGACCAAAACCGCCTGGTTACAAACTTTTTTTAAAAATATATTCATGAGGGTGAGCAAATGATGACAGAATTGAAGTTTTTGGGTGAACTATTCTTTTATGAATAACTACATGATAGCTTGTGAAGGTCGCGGCACAAAAGAAGAAGATAGGAAGAAACTCAGCTATCATAAATGATTGATATCATTAGCCATTTACTCTTTGACGAATTTGACGCAGGTGCTAGCACATGTTGCTAAGCTAATGTGATATTTGCTATTTGCAATTAATGCAAATTTGAGGGGAAAAAAAACCAAAACAAAACAAGTAGATCAGTAGATCTGTCACACCAACTAAACCAGTACCATTTTTTCATCATGTCATACACATATTGTCTACACATACAGTCTACAGCACACATTCTGACATGTATCCTGAGGGCAGTCCACATACAAACCGCGCCATGTAAAGAGCTAATGCAATACATCTCATGTGCTTTTAACATGTTATTGTCCATTACAGCGACACTCATGAGTATTCACATCTCTAACCTGTAGCTATTCCAGGTTAAACACAAAATCACCAGAGGGAAAAAAAGAGAAGAAAAACACACTCACTTTCCCTAAAAACCCCGCCGCTCCGACACCCATCCTCATTACAGCGTTAAGCCGTGATTGGATTGCAGACCCGGCCTGTCAAGCAGCCGCGGCGCTATAAATACACAATAACCCCCTCTAACCTCCCCTACTTCTAACCCGCACTATTCTCTGGCTCTAATGTACGTGAAGCCTCAGATAATTGCGTCGGATTACAAAAGAGTACCTCGCAGGTATTTTTTCCCCTCTCCCCCCTCTGGAAATACGGGCTCCGTTAAGTGTTATTCACACCAGCCGGCTGCGGCTCAGCCGTGGACCCTGATGTGCCCTAATAGAACTCCATTGTGAATAATGACCCTCCGATCCGTGCTGTTATTCCATCTGGTTCAACAGGGTAAAAGCTTGCATAAGAATGGAAATGAGCGCTAAGCTTTTACCCGTCGACTTCAGCTCGCCAGCCATTCTCCTCTGCTTTATATTGGCCTTTAAAGCAGATGTAACTTATCGCTCGTTCATAACGTCCTCTGGAATTTGTTGAAAGGCCTGATTTCAAAAGAGTCTCAGTGAATATGTCACAGTGTCCATTGCAGTGTTACTCTTTGACGAATTTTACGCAGGTGCTCGGTTTTCCGAAGGTCAGGGGAGATGTTTGCATGGTCTGGGAAAGAAACTGCACGAGTGTGAAAGATGCTGAATTACAGCGCATGTTATTTATAAAATATCAGATCCGCCGCTTAAAATGTTATTTGCATTGTCAGAAGGCGGTTTTCTGTGATCAGGCATAGCACTCCTGCTCATGAAAAAAATCGAAATTCTGTTTACTTTAAATGGAGAAGTGGAGAACTTCCCTCTCAAGCTCTCATCAGAAGCTTACTGACATTAATGGATGTCAGAAAGCAATTATCAGCGTATGTTGAGGTTGAAGAGGTAAGTGATAAATGCATTTTTAGACACGCACACACACATATATAGTCCCTCACACCTTTTTCAGTGCACTGTGTAATTTCTCTGCCATTAGCTGCACCTAATGTAATTGCAAGAGTAATGACAGTTTCCAGAGAGTTTTCCTAAACATGCTTTTTTTCATAAATGCTACCTGTCTGCCATTGGATGGACAAACAGGCAGTCCAACACCAAATTACACCATTGGTTGAGCCAATAAAACCAGCTCATTGAGGGTTAATGGTAAACTTTCTTTAATCCTATCTTAATTTGCAATCAGATTTATTGTAAATGCAAGTTCCCTAATCAGAAATTGAACAAAAATGGCCATATTTACAACTGGGAAACTGAGATTTATTTACTTTTTAATAATTTTCCCAGAACATCTGCCTTGCTTTTTCTTGCCTTTACAGTCATGTATGTATATAAATATAAATGTATGTACATAAATAGCCAATTGATATTATTGTATTGAATGGCTACAACATGATTTTTTTATTTTTTTTTTGGAGAAATTGAATTAAACACAACCAATGTAGTCATTTATACAACCAAAATATAATTTACTTCACATAACAGACTTCTTTATGACTTTATGATTTTCAGACTTAAAAGCATGAAATTTCCTAGATGTTGCTGCATATTGGACTGGGATAGAAGGAGGTAGTTCAACACAAAAGCTTTAAAGCAGATTTCCTTCAGTTGCACTTTTCTAGCTCAGTGACATCTGCCAGGTCCAGAAGCACATCCACTAGTGTCCTGTTCTTCAGCTGAACTGCCTCTGCGCTTCGACTGGGGAAATCTTATAACAAAATGAATGCAGGGTACACACATTCCTCCAGCCAGAAGAACGCTAGCAATGCCACGCATGTGTCCCACACTGTAAAGGCTCTTGCCGTGACCCTGACAATCTTGCTGAGTGAAGTAACCTCCTATGGGATGCCCATTATTTACTGTCTGACACTGAGCCAAGCCATGTTTGCGTGTGCATGTGTTGGAGTTAGTCAAGTCAGGAAGTCACACATACATGGTGGATGGATAAAATTATTTTAAAAAAGCATTTTAACATCACTAATAAACATGCGTCTGAAAAGAAGAGACAGGCAGAATGCTAATTAGCAGCTCAGCTGAGATACTGTTTGACAATTAGCACTAATTAGTACTGGTTAAGCAAACGCCACTATTACTATTGCTTTTGGTTAGGGAATTGAACAAACCTAACTCAGCACTTGTCTAAGAGAGATGTACTGTTATTTTTCAAACAAAGAACGCATTCGAAACTTTATAGGTATCCACCGAGCAACCCTCAAAACATCCTAACAACAATTTAGAACAACCTATAAATATATAGTACCTCACTGTAAAAAACGGCTGTGATTTTAATGGTAAAAAACTGAAAATGTTACGATAAAAACCTGTTAAATGATTAATGGTAAATTCCTGTAAAATTTATGCTACATGTAACGTTGTTAAATGAATGTTTATTGCATATTTCAGTTTAATGCGTCATCATCATGGTGCTTAGTGTTTGTGTGAATGACTCTGAGCTCCTTCTATATATGTTCATATTTAAAAGCTTATTGTAATGGGCTTTGGTTCATCATGTGACTTTCTCATCATCACCTGCATTTGGTCCTTATCAGTGTATTTTAAAGCTACAAAACAGATTTCAGTCATTAAATAGTTTGGTATATTAACATGAATTTACGGTACTTAACTGTAAATTTCACTTAAAACTGTAAAACCTAAAACGTTGTTACCGTGTTTTTTTACAGGCGAATTCTGGCAATCCCGGTTGCCAGTTTTTCACATTTTTATAGAATCACACACACCAAAAATACAGGAGAACACCCAGCAATTGACTGAAAAACACAATGGAGTAATGTTGTGGTGAGAACAAAAAAAAAGTACAGTTCTTCTTCATTAGTTTAAGCTTTTAATGAGTTCTTGGTCTTTAGCATCTAATAGATTTCCAAAGAGACTGAACTGCAGGTGCAAGAATGTCTAATGAGTCGAGAGGAACGTCTCGTAATAATGACAGCTCAGGCCATAGCTCCATGACAGAGACAGATGGACACATCCCAGATAGCTGCAACAATACAGCCTCAACAATTGCAGCAGCATTGAATCAGCACGGCACAAAGCAAAACTGTAAATTCTGAGCTTCAGAATTAATGGCACAAGTGCCACTCTGAAACTGCTTGTATCTGAGAACAATTTACAAATATGCATGCATATAAAACCGGCACGCAAACCTAGAGTGCTGTGAAAATGCAGCTCTCTTTAAGCATCTTGCCACAGTTCTTCTGGATTTAGTCTGTCTCTGTTACTTCCTGCCACTCCAGAAAGACTGGTGATAGCCAGACAAAATGGCCATCTATTCTAAATAAATAGGCATGTGGATTTTGATGTGAAAAGCCAACAGAGAATGGACTATGTTCCCGAAGGTTAAGGACTTTGGTATTTTGGCCAGAATTTAAAGTTCAAAAGTCTTAATGATGTTGGATTTGTTTCTTACAAGCACCCAATACTTCACTTAGCAAGACTTTAGTTGATAGACTTCATTGATGTGGATTACTTGTGGATTATTGTGATGTTTTCATCAGTTGTTTGCACTCTCATTCTGACGGCACTCATTCACTTCAGAGGATCTATTGGTGAGCAAGTAATGTAATGCACAATTTTTACAAATCTGTTTTGATTAAAAAACAAACTCATCTGCGTCTTGGATTGCCTGTGGATGAGCAACTTTTCAGCAAGTTTCATTTCTGGATTATTCTTATGTTTTTAAATACACACACACATATATATTACATGTTTTCACTAAAATATTCATTAGGGAACCCAAAATAGTTATTCTCTGGCATTATTAGAAGACCCATTTGAAGTACATTCAATATTTGGTGAAAATCTCCAAATCAGGATGATCTCTTAAACACATCACCTTCATGCAGGCCTAAATGTTCATCCACTGGAAGTTTTAACCTGAGAAGCCCTTCAAAAAAAAGTGTGGTGCAATATTCAAAGAAAACAATTTTTCTGGTATGACAGCATTCCTGAAAATACTGAAGGTAAAAGGTTACCCTGCTGCTTTCTGGGCCTGTGACAGTAATATATTGTTCACCGTTTACATTATATCCTTCGCCTGTGTTTTTCTAAGAACTAGCTCTCTGAATTCACACAGGGCAGGTGTGTGGTTAAGTCTTAACGTATGGTATAAATTTACAGAATATGGATGGCCCCTATGTCTATGTCTGTGGCCCATCCCTTGCTTTGTGTACAAACACACATCCATCCATCATCTTCTTTTACTATACGCC
Source organism: Enteromius anoplus (assembly GCA_032359395.1). Lineage (NCBI taxonomy): Eukaryota > Metazoa > Chordata > Actinopteri > Cypriniformes > Cyprinidae > Enteromius > Enteromius anoplus. Next base: position 1,136,630 of record JAUMHG010000013.1, on the reverse strand, counting down.
ACTACAGCAGGTGTTTGGACTTACATGTGTCACAAACAGAGAAGATTTATGAAGAACACGCATAACTCTCTGGGTTTGTATTAAAAAGCTCCTGAAAAGCTACCGGTATGCATCTGAGCTTCTTTTAATGTTAAAAAGCAATATTTTTATTATTAAGCAAACATGCACCTGCTATGTTTATCTACATATTGGTATGTAAATTCTCCCAGGAATCAAGGCGCTTTTCTTTGAAATGAAACAAAGGCTGTTCTGATGTAAAACATGCATGCTTCCACAAACACAAACATGATTTCCCACTAACATCTCTGCTAATAATATAATAGTACCATTCATTAACTGAATCAATGACGATTGGTGACACGCGGAAATAAACATGCGGTTACACCGAATCCTTTCGGACGGCAGCAGTTGACGATAATTGAATGAGTGTGAATTGATTTTTGCTCATCAACCTGTCAATCATCAGGCAGAACCTGCTGTCGATACATTGACATGGCTTAAACACTCAAATCTCTGTGATTCTGTTTTGTGTCCTTTCTCTCTCTCTTTCTCAGATTCTCTCTTTCAAACGCTCACCAGCACAAAGGCTAGAAAATCGACTTTTCTGTTCTCAGTGCAGTCTAAAAGGTCAGACGCTGCCCTGCACATGAGCTGATAAGGTAAAACAGTCTCATGTAGAAATCCTGTTTGAGAACTAATCAAGGGCTTGCTTTACCAAAGCATTTTGTAGCCACTCATAAACATTTCTTCTTAAGGCATACAGAATATATTTGATGCACATCGTTATCCGTGGCCCTTTAATTCGATTTATTCACAGTTTGCTTTTAGTGTGTTGAATCATTTGATGTCAGAATTTGGAATCTGTGTCGGTTTAAAAGCTTTTTGTTTATTTTTACTCCACAATAAAAGCAACCTGTCCTTAATCGGGAAATAAAGTGGTGTTTATGACATACAGTTTGTATCTTTTCACGCTATTGTTCAGGCAGTTCTTATAACTTCTTATATCTGAAAGCATCTCTTCACTGCAAACTATAAATATATATATGTGTGTGTGTGTGTGTGTGTGTGTGTGTGTGTGTGTGTGTGTGTGTTTGTGTAAAAAGAATAGAAAAATTAATTGATAAATTAAAAAACATAATTAAATGCAATTAGTTGAACTCATAATTAGCCAATGGTCTTTAAAATATGGTTAAATAAGAATATCACCAACTAACAAGCGTTTATGTAACTTGTCACCATTTGAAGCATGTTATAATTATATACATTTGTAATGAAGTTACAATCCAGTACACTAATATATGTATGTATTAATGTAGTGTCCAAAAACATACTACAGTAAAAATTGTAATCATGTACTTCATCATGTGCTTTAGGAAGGCAGACCTATTTACCTGAAACGGGATGTGTTTAGACGGAGTTCATTTTATTTGTAAATCCATGGGGACAGCTAGTTGAGTGAGACACTTGGTGATAATGATAATTATGCTCAATGGCGCTCCACAGTTTAGAATAAATGCAAAATTTTTTGCAATGCAAGAAAATGCACATAATTATAGATCACGCTTAATTGTGCTTATTATGCTTAAGTGCCCCTCTGTTCAGTGTGAATATGGATGTGTGAAGGCATGGGAGGACAGTGGGACTGAACTCAGGCTTGGACCAAGCAATCAAAACAAGTGTGAAGACAAGCTGATTTCTGGCCAGATGCTTTCGATAAACGTGATGTTTACACGCCTACAATATTACTCTCAGATAAGACAGATAATGAAATGCTGGTCAAAATGCATTCAAACACATCAAGCTAGCATCTGGGATCTGCTCCTTATTTAGTTTCACTTTCGTCATTCAATGAAACAAGTTTGAACAGTTTTGTTTTGTCTTTTAAGACAAAAAGCGACGACGCAGAAGGAATGTGTGGCTTGGTTACTCACTCAGCTTGAGTGGTTGTTTGAGGGACTGCTTTTTTTTTTAAAGCATATATAACCACAGTCTGAGCTGGAAGGATTAGCTTAGCTTAGCCCAGTCATCGAGCAGCAGGGCTGGAGCGCAGGAGAGCAGGGAGTGGCTTGAGCGCGGAACACACTCATAAACACACGCTGTGGCCCAGGCCCTCAAATCTCTCCTCTCCCGCTGCGTGTCATGTGATCCGGGCTTAGGGAGCCAACCAGCTAAAGAAATGTGGTCTCTCGCGGCCAGCCAGGAAACCTTTTTGACCATACAAGGCACTTCCTTCCCCAACTCTTGTCTTCCTGTTGGCTATGTATGGAGTTTCCTGCCCTTTCACTCTTTTTCTCTTTCTCAGTATTGGCTGGCCGCCCTGGTAAACTGGCTGGGTGAAATCTTTTTTTCTCTCTCTCTGGCAGTTGCCTTTTTTCTGTGTGTGGAAAGCAGGCCAGAGGTTTCTGATTACTGATTGCTGCTGTGTGAAGGAATGGCGGCTGTGTGTGTGTGTGTGTGTGTGTGTGTGTGTGTGTGTGTGTGCGTGCATGCATGTTATCTTAACACCATGTGAGATCAGGGTGTGGGGGTTTAGGTTAGGAAGACATATGTAGATACATTTAAGAAATAAAACCAGGACAGTCTTAAAAGTTGAAGTAAATATATTACTTAAAAATATATTGTTAGAAAGATTCTTAATATTTTTACTGTAATTTACTGTCAATTATAAAACAAGTAATAATAGTCCGATTTTTTTTTTGATGAAACGAAAAAAACTTTTAAGAAATTATATATATATATGTATCATATTTATATGAATTCATATTTGAGGAGAAAAAAACACTTGTTTATTATGCCATTTGGTGTCCTTTTTATTTATATGACCTGAAAGTAAGACGAAATATCTGATTTCTGTTCATGTAAATGCATGATATCCCTATCCCTAATCATTCACATAAAATGCATATAAATATCAGTCGTTACCCTATATATTCCAGTAATGTCACATTAACATATTATTTAAATTGTTTTGATCAAAACTTCTGTAGTTTTTACTGTGGAGGACAAAATACAATGCAATACAGAATAAATATATTCAATAAATAAAATTCAATTCAATTCAATTTTGCAAGTAGGTAAACCATTTACAGTTTTAGTTCATCTTGAAATATTACTAACAATTAAAGTAACTCTTACATTTTCTAACATTTACATATTCTTACATTTATTTATTTTTTCGTGTTTCGTTCATTCATTCAGTTTTCACAGTATTAAAACCACAACCCGAAGGATGGTTACAATTATATTAAAAGTTTTTTTATGTGCTAGATAAAAGTATAAACTTTTAATCAGATGGAGTAGACTGTTTGAAACAGTGATTTCAACAAAGTTTGATAATGTTGATATGTGGAGAAAATATTGTATCAAACATATTTGGGATCAAACATGATACAACAGGCTTTATATAGAGATATGCTGATTTCAATAAAATTTCTAGCATTCCCATATTTTTAATTCTGCACAAAAGCAGTCTGACAAATACTAGTATGATTTATACATACTTTAAAATAGCATTCAAATAACGTTGCATTGGCACATGTCACAATTTCCCTCTGACAGCAAAATAAACAGGACTTTCCTCATGTAGGCCTAGTAGACACACAATTACATCACACGTCCTAACATGCACTTTCCTGCTCCAATAGCCTATACTAATCCATTACTAACACAACCCCCGTCTGAGCTGCTGACATCATGGCCTGCTGAGCTCTGGACCAATGGCGTTCCGAGTTCCAGCGCTGACATCACAAACCGGATGAAACTGATTCCTTTGGCCTTGTGTGAAGTTCAGTGCTTAAGTGCAACAAAATACAATTCTTTAGTTACTTATCCATGCATTATGGAGTTATTAAGTATTAAAAACTGTATTCCCCTGAAGTGCTTAAAAATAGCCAAAATTGCAATTGCTGACATACAGAATTATGGTGATATTAGTATTTAATTTTATACAATTTTAGAAAAATTCTCCTTGTGATCACAATTTAATCACAGATATTAAAGAGACAACGTATCTATGCAGATAATACAAATCTATTTTTACTGAACCATAATATATGATACTCAAACTGCTGTGACTACAAATCATGTTTTGAAAAAAACTAAAAACTCAATGTTTGGTGACACACTTTTATCAAAATAAACACTATATATTTTTCTTTTTTGCATCATTGAACTTTTTTAAGGTTTCCTGCTGTATGCCTTCACTTAAAGTTCCCTGCTTTGCTCAAAATGTGACAGACGCAGTACGGTTGCATACCTGGCATAACTGCAAATGCGGAGTTTGCCTCAAGGTTGTTTTTTGTTTATTCGGCTCATATCAAAGCATTATCTGCAGAGTAGCTAAACACATTGAGGCCATCAAGGAAAACAGCAACCAACTCTAGTTTCAGATTTAACATTTTTACCAGTTTTACCAATACCATTAAGTCAAATAAATTTCAAATTCAATTCAATTTAATTCAAATTTATTTGTATAGCGCTTTTCATGATACATATCATTGCAAAGCAGCTTTACACCAAGTAATGTTTTAC
>JAUMHG010000013.1:1120071-1132000 GCA_032359395.1 Enteromius anoplus | reverse complement strand
TTCTAAGATGGAAGAAAGCTGTTTTTGTAACATGAGAAATATGACTTTCAAAGGATAAGTTGCTGTCTAATATAACAAACTAATCAAATAAAATTTGATTTTAAATCAATTTTAGTAATTAACAAAAATGTATTCTCACTTTGATTATTGCATACAGTAACACACTGCCAAAAATGGTCAAGAAACATTTACTTTTCTCACAAAAGTATGCCCAAGAAAATTTACGTTCATTCACAAAACGTCTGTATTAAGTAAATGTAGGAGGCAAAATATTTTATAAAACCTGCACACGATTACTATTTATTCATAATGATATGATTTTTGCAATAATACCTTTGCCAAAGTACGCAAAAGCATTATTTGTCTCCATCTAATTTTTTCAATACTTCATAAAAAAATGGATGAACACAGTGCATTTTCAGACTTTTAGCCCTAAAAATTTCTCTATGCAATAATGACAAAACGCCTGATGCAGAAAGTGTGCCCTTCAGGCACAATTTAGCCAAAGATTTCTCTGATCTTAGACAAAAATCTGTAATATTTTATGGATAATTTTACAGTGTTTACCAACAGGTAAATCAGCGTGGTTTTGGAGGAAACATGTTATATGTATGTATGTACCCGTGTGTTACACCTTATATTTTAACATTAAATAAAACATAACAACTTTTAGCATATTTTACAACTTGATATGCATGTTATGTATAACGCTAAATGTAATGTTACATATAGCATGTTATAAATTTTAACTTATTGTACAACTTGTAACATATGTTCCATATTACATGTTTCAAGTGTTACAACTGTTAACATACTTTACAAGTTGTAATGTACATTACGTATAACACTATTGGTATTGTTACATATAACATCTTACAATTTTTTACACATTTTACAACTTATAATGCATGGTATGTATAATGCTAAATGCAGCGTTACACGTTTTATCTGTCAATACTGATGACATACTTTACAACTTGGAATGCATGTTGCGTATAATGCTAAATGTAATGTTGCATATAACATGTTACAACTTGTGATACCCTCAGCACTGAAAGTCATGTGTAAAAGTAAGCAATTCAGCAAGTTTACTCCACAATAGTGATTAATGACCATTGCAATCAAATTAATCTCCATAATAGAGATTTTAGTTTGCTATGCACCATTTCAATCAGAGTCTATGAATGTCATGCAGTGTGACATCAGTGACAACTGAGTGACATGGCTTGTAGTTGGGATCACAGTCTGAGAAGCAGCAATCATAAAGAACAATTATACAATGTGCTTTAGTATTTGTGACTCAAAATGTTTCTAAATATAGAAAGTAGGTGCAGGGACCAATCTGATCTTGGAGAGCTATTTTCACCTCCAACCCTGCTCCAGCACACTTGTCTGTAATTATCACACGTTCCTGAAGATCTTAATTTCCTGGTTCAGGTTTGTTTGATTAGGGATGGAACTGAACTTTGCAGGAAAAGTCTCTAGGCAGATTTCTAGGAGCAGGATTATGCACCTGCACTTGCCTACACACTAAAAATATATTAGAGATTTAATAATATAATATAAACGAGAAGCAATAACACTCACTTCTATTGATCTTGTTAAAATATATTTATATATTGAATTAGGTTTATGCTGGTTACTGTGCAGTTTAGTCTAGACTCGATGTGATTTTTAGTGTCTGTTTGTGATGAGATGTGCTCAGGGTTACTGCTGATATGCAGTGTGACCTTCAGGTAAACACCACGGCTGTCCATGCCAGCACTTCCATAGGAGTCTGGCAGTCATCCACACTGCCTTTCCCTCCCTCGCTGGCTCTAAAACACACACACATGCAAGTCCACATACAAGAACAGAGCAGATGTGGCCACATAAATTATATATCTAATGTGCACTTTCTAGTTTGAACCTTTGCAGGTCTGATTAAATGCACATCCAGAATTTTGAGATTCATCCAAACCAGAGAAAAGATCTGGATTTTTTTAAATATTTTTTTTTCTTAATTATCAGTTCACCCAAGCATAAAAAAAACAAGTTAAAGAATAACAATGTCAATTTGGTGTTAATTTGATATCATCTCAGTTATCATGATAAATAATTTACTGCAATATTCCATTAAAAATAAGAATAGTTTATTTTGATTTAAGCTCCCTTTAATGCTGATTAATGTCATCAAGTAGATAAAACTTAAAACACAGTATGGATGTAAATTAGATTAACTTTATGTTACCAAAATTAAGCATTAGTTAAGCTATTTTAATAAACTACAAATCGAGCATCAAACAAGCTCAAACCGCTCTGTTGCTTGGCTTCCAATCCCTTTGATTTGATGTTTTCTTACACAGATATTGTGAAGTATTACTCCATTAATTCAAGAAAGTGTATACACACAGACACACTCGCTCTCAGAGAAAGCAATGAGTTCTCTCATACGGCTGCCTGTCTCACAGCAATTACATGATGTGCGGTAATTGCCGGTCTTTCATGCATCCTCTTCAGACATACTTCAAAGAGATCTGAACACATCCAGAGCCGCAATTAGCAAGCACAGCGCAAGCCCCAGAGAAGCAGCGTGGCCGCCGCAACGATCCCATTGTTCTCCATCTCCCCTCTCAATACGCACTCACAGTCTGCAGGGGGACACCTGCGCTCCTACAGTGCCACTGACAAACATCCTGGTCAGGCACAGCTCAAATCATCCCAGCTTTCTCTTTTTTAAACATTAGCATGCAGCGTTGGCATGCTAATGTTCGGATATAAACTTCTGATATAGTTGTCGACTTATGTATTATTATTTTTGTGTTATGTGCACCACTTTACACCCAATACCAGAAGAATGCATTGAAGTAAACGCTTTACTGATTAACAATTAAGATGCATTACAAGTGACACATACCTATACCATACAGTTACAGTTTATTTTAAGGTGTCCTTATTACCGTTTAATTAAACATTTAAGTACTTAATTAACTACATGCACTTATTACGATTAGGTTTTGGCTTAGGTTTACTTTGCGTTACTTTATTAAATTCCTTTATTTACAAGCAAATACCTCTCTCTTCACTATTATGGCTCAAACAGGGTCAGCTGAGTGAGTGAGAAAAAGCAATGCAAGTTGCAAAAATATTTAATTTTCCATAAAAATACCACTGAATACATTTTATTGCATTAACATTTCTGTAGCACAGTTTGTGTGCTGGCTGCAGTAAAAAGGCTTCTGGAGAAATCTACTTCCAAGTCAGACTAGGTTGACCAACTCACAGTTTCGCTTTATTCATGGAGCGTAATAGTCAACACGATGAGAAGAGCGCTTGAAAAGAACTTCAAGGTTCTTTATAAAAGCTAAAACATTCAAGAAAACCTTTCTGCCTTCATCCCATTTGTGCGGGTTCAGAATGGCACAGCTGAAGGTTAAACAAAGATGATGCTCTGTGTGTGCATTTGTCGAGCTGTGTTTGTGTATTGCTACAAACACAATGAATCATCACAGACAGAAGCACAAAAGTCTCCACAGCAACTCGTACGAAGCTTTCAGCGGGTGTAAGACTGATAGTTCTGCGCAATAGTTGCACAACATATCATCTCTGCCCTGATATTCTACACTGAGCAAACATACACGGTACATCCACAGATGTCCAAATGATTGACAGCTGATGATGGCCTCAGAAAACGACCCGGCTGTCATGACCGCATCTGGCTCAAAGCATCACGGCAGCATCCACATGGCAACACACAGCTCTGCTGACACCTACAGTATATGTTAGGGTGAACCTCCAATTCCTCATGCGTTCAGATGCTGCAGTCCTGCTTGAAAAATAATATGTTCAAGTATGGACTGGTATATGTAGCTGAGTATGCTTTTCAAATTTCTTTGCGTTAGTATTACTGTTGTTTAAATTGAAAATCAGTAATCTGAGCAAACCTCTGTCCCTGATCAGTAAAGAAAAATCAGGTTTGTCACACCCCAAAAGGGAAAATGCAAACCAATTTCACGTCACTTCATGGAAATAATGAAATCAATATATTTGAAAAGAGCAGAAATGATCAAATGATAATAGTAAATCATTATTAATTATTTAAAATATTTGCTTTCAAATTAAATAATAAAAATAATTAGAGGTTATTGGATTTACTGACATAATACAAATAATAACTTTCATAATTAGTATTATCTAAAATATTTGATTAAAAATGTATTGTTTTTCTACAAATTTTATTTAACAATACAAATAATTGTTCAATTAATAACCAAAATATTTCAATAAGCATTAAATGAGTAGAAATTAATAATAATAATAATTTTAATTAAATAAATTCAATTAGTAGAAATGAGTAGAAATAGAATAAAAAATTATTCAAAATATTAGAATTTAAATTAGTATATATTTCTGACAATTATTTAACGTAATAATAATTATTTTTAATACTACTACAAAAGTAATTGATTAAAAAATGCATGAATCATGAATATTTAAAACAGCTACAGTATTTTTTTTTTCCATTTTGGCTCTTAAAGGGGTGCTTCAGGAAGGAGACACCATTTATAGGGACAATCAGAGAGAAAGGGGACACTTAAGCGCAGAATACATGTGATGCTCACTTTTGGGAAGGGGTGTCCATTTGACATCATGTGATGAGTTCTCGTAAATAAATCTGAAGCGAAGTTGAGTTGAGTTGATGTTGAACAAAAAAATAGGGAAATGTGAAAAAGACACAATCAGACATGTTTATTGGCAACAGCTGATGAAATGCTGTAAATGTAACATTTGGACATTTCCAGTGGAAATCCAACCGCTTACATGAGGCCCTACACCCTTCAAAGAACGCACTTCAAGAGCTCAGCCCTTCAAAGGAAGCAGGGCACAAGGATGCTTGCTGTCTTTTAGAATTCACCCTCTAATTACCTGTTAAAATCATCTGCATAGCAACAAGCTAACAACCACTGAAAACACCTTGATCATGGCAGGCTTTACACAGGAATGTAGCGCTTACATAATACAGACTTGCAAATAATGTAGCCAGAAATGAAGAACTGTGAGCCATTTTAAATGTTTTCACCCTTCACACTCACTAAAAACTGGGTTTTGTCAGAAAACATCATGAACTGTGTGAATGGTTTGTCAGAAAGGAAAGGAATGACTGGGAAGAGCAGATGTTGAGGGACACGCATGAAGCGGAGCAGGCGATGGCTTTGCACTTTGATCCCAGAATCAATGTAGAGAAGAAATGGACTTTGAGAAGCCTCCTGAAGTTACACACACGCACTCAATACAAAGTACACACTCAATAGCGGTGGTTGGGAAGACCACAACTGCGATAGCAAATGTTACCAAGCACTCCGTCGTCAAAAAACAAGCGTTTTTAAAACAGGTAACGGCCTCCGAACACAGAGCAGGGCAAGTGGGTTGTGTGCTATTATAAACCTGTCAATGAGAGCTTGTTATATAAAGCGTGAAGCAGCCAGGCACAGAAACAGTAGCCTTCTGAGAACATCAGAAATGGAGTGTGCAGAGAAAGAGACAGAAACGTCTGGCCCCTGTCTATCTGACCACAGTCTAAGCCCAGCCTAAACCAGCGGGCTCCAGGGAGAAGTGAGACAGGATGTGTAAAATAACAAGAGGCTCTTGCAAAGACCCCGGTCTAAGGGCTGCATCACAGTTTTGGAATATATATAGATGTATTATTTAAATTAAGCCGCTTAACAGTAAAGTGGTGCTATTTTCTTGTAGAAGAGGCAGCTTGGAAATACTTCACTTTAAACATGCCAGAGCAGTATGAATTGGTTATAGTATTAGTGAGGAGAGTCCCTTGCAGAAAAAATTTATAAAGGTGTTTAATCGTATAGAAGGTGCAGTTCAAAGTTTATCTTAAAAAATATAAGCTATATTAATTAAATAAAAGGCCACTTAAGACTGACTGTTTTTCTAAAAGTTCTTCAAGTACACTACATATTAAAGTACTTGATTATAATTTTAACTATAATGTGTTAAAATTAAAGCTATATATGATTGATTGATTTATACTAAATACAGCTTCATCATTATACAGTGAGGTCAATATGTATTTGATCACCCTGTGATTTTGCAAGTTCTCTTACTTAGAAATCATGGAGGGGTTTACAATTTTCAGCATAGGTGCATTTCCACTGTGAGAGACAGAATCTAAAAAGAAAAATCCAGAAATCACATTGTGTGATTTTCTAACAATTTATTTGGGAATTACTGTGTCAAATACGTTTTTGATCACTTGCTTATCGGCCAGATTTCTGACCCTCAAAGACCTGTTATTTTGCTTTGAAATAGTCCAGCTACACTCTGCTCATGATTCTAAATTAGTAGCACCTGTTTGAGGTAGTTAGCTCTCATAAAAACACCTGTGCACCCCACAATCAGACAAAGTCTAAGTAGCAACATGGGCAAAACCAAAGAGCTGTCAAAAGACACAAGAAACTAAATTGTAGACCTTCACAAAGCAGGAAAGGGCTACGGGCAATTGCCAAGCAGCTTGGTGAAAAAAGAACAACTGTTGGAGCAATTGTCAGAAAATGGAGGAGGCTAATGATGAGTGTCACTGTCCCTCGGACTAGGGTGAGGAGAGGAATTCACAAATCCTACAGAGCTTTTGAGATAACGTAAGCACACAACTGCATGAAATATCTAACACTGTGCAAGTGCTTTTTGGATACTTTATAATAAAAATATAACATATTGTGCCTTTAAGGGTTAATAATCGGTGGAGCGTCAATTCAATACCTGTAATTACGCAATCGAACACAAAGTTAGTGATAATATCACATTCTGCATATTCTGGGGCAGGTTGTCACACAGGAAGTAGTAAAAAAGTATTAGTTAGTGTTATTTTTCCTGTAAGAGAGGGCACGGCTAATTGTAAATTTAATTTAGCTTCAGGTCTCATCGGCTTCCAGCTATTTTTAGCTTTAAAAACAGCTCATTTTGCAGCAGTCCTGTATATTACTTTAATATGTTATCTTAATTATGAACACACTGGTTTGTAGCACAAACCATTTTACTCTTTACCAAACTTTGTTATTCTTCTCATCATTTCTCTACAGTGGCCAATGAATCAGGAGCCATTCACGGAAAACAACTTACTTATAAAAAAGTAAGGTGGATTAGAGTTTAGCCAAACATCCACTGACACAAATATTTTTGCCAGTGAGTTTGTATGATGTTTTCCAACATCGTGTTCAAAACTGGCTTGAATTACAATGTTTGTGGATCCTGTCCTTTCTCCAATATTGCCATATTTTTGTAAAAGCTGTTGGGTAAACAAGCAAACACAAGTGTGTTAAATCACGGCTCAGCTACAGTATATTATATTATAAAGTATTTGGAGATTATTGTCACAAAATGTTTGTTAAATTGTGTATTGTGTTGCATCAATGGAGGACATGTTAATAACTTCCGTTTTTTAAAGACTTAATAGACAAACGTGGTTTTTAAATATCTCCTCGCAATCTCTCAGTGACAAAAATTTGATGAAACTATGACAAATGGATAAGTATATGTTTTGTTTATGACATAAGGATGCAGACATTTCCAAGAAACCAAATTCCAAATGATTCCAAATATAACCAGACAAGTCGTACCAAAAAACTCTGCCACAGTTCCACGAATTCTCTTCGAAAACAAGGCCTGTGTTTCCAAACAGATTCTGTGTAGTGTAGTTACTGGTCATATGTTTATTTGTCTTCTTTTGTCTCTCTCTCTGTTTCTCTCTTCACAATCATACACACCATTCATCGCAAAAGTAGGGCAGAAGTTTATATGTAACATTTAAATAGATAGACGTACTGTAAAACACACACGTCTGTTGTCCAAAAGCAATAAATGAGCACTAGAGTCAAAGAAGTCATTCAGTGCACCATAAATATACCGAGATAATCAACTCGCAGAAAACCAAAACAAACAGGTCCAATTCTGGATGTCTTGACACTGTGGATCTGACGTTATTAAGTCTGTCTGTCTGAAAAAAACATTTATTGTCTGTAAACTTGAGCAACCGAAAAACAAGCTGTTTTTAAGAGACGGCATTATGTAACATGTTTTAACACGTCTTTTATTGTTCTAGACAAGTGTTGTGAAAATGGAGTGAAAAACACAGTTTACATCCTCAATGGCGTGTGTTGATGTGTGTGCGGGGCAGCAGGCAGATAGTTTAGCTGAGCCAGAGTTTAAGAGGCTGGTAATTATGGTTAACCGCACTCGCCCCTCACACTCATATTTATAGAGCGCCATCAGCACGGCCCTGTTTTTCACCGCAAGGGGAATTTTCATCAGATTCCTTCAGTTTTTCTCCTCAAAGTGAAACAAAAGTTATTTCAGAAGCTACGTTGGTTGAATTCCATCGTTGTGAATGTAGGGCAGTGCACTCACAAAAAAAGTACGCTTTGAGTGTGATACCTGATAGCTAACATTCAAGATCTGATGTGTATGTTTACAGTACATATGCTATGCAAGATGTTATTTTCAAATGTCGGATCATTCAATTACATTCTATCATTTAAAATATATGTTTATTCTGCAGCCGTGCATCAAGTGACTTGAGTCTGAATCCCAGCTCAAGGTCTTTTTTTTTTACTATCAAGGATATATTAAATTAATCATGACTTGTACTTGTAATGCTACAAAAGATTCCTAAAACGTATTTTTCCAAAGAATCCTCACAAAATGCATCTCTTTCCACAATATTAAGCAGGACAGTTATTTTCAATACCGATAACCAGAAATATTTATTGAGCAGCAAAGGACAATGATTTCTGAAGAATCATGTGACACTGACGACTGGAGTAATGATGCTTTTTTGATACATTATTAATAGGAAACTAAAATAAATTATTAAAAATATATGATAAACTATAATAATAATAATTCAAAATATTACTGTCTATACTGTATTTATGGTTAAATAAATTGCACTTTGTTAAGCATAGGACACAAAGCATAAAAAATGTTACAACCCCAAACTATTGAAAACCTACTTTTTTAAAGCTTTATTTATTTAATACAATTTTTGAATTACTTAAAGTATTTGTTTTCGTGTAATCCCATATTGAAATTTATTGTATGGCATGTATTGCCCTATATCAAGAGTAAGGTTTCCATATATGTTACCTATATAAGGCGATATATAATTATAATATTATTAAAACTTGCATATGTACTGCTAATATAAATATAAGGATTTTTTAAATATAGCTTTATATGTAGAAACCATATCTTTATATGCAAATCCCTTTTTTGTATCTTATTATACATAATACGTAATATATATATAGGCCTATATACGACAAATACGACAAATAAATCTAAAGTTTTGTTATAACATATTTGTATAGGCTAGATAGATGTGGTTTTTCTTCCTATGACAATATACTTCATATATGGAAATTTCATATAGCCTATGTACTTATATTGAATTTGTGAATGGGATAATTGAGTGAATACATGAATAGTCTTAATTTTATCAGCATTTACGCTACAAATCACATGATTCTCAGTAGTTCTGAGGATGATTTGATTAAACAGATCATTAAACGTGATCTAGGACGCTGTTTACGCATATTTTTAGAGCTGACTGTGATCGCCGGTGGAGATGTTTATCAGATGTTTGTAGACAAATATGGCACTTAAAATAGAACATAATGCATTCCAGATGATGCTTTTTTCACAGTCTGCTTACTTGGAAAGACTCATTTAGGTCGCAGAACAGCAGTTAGTGGGTCCAAGTCAAAACTTCACCAAGCGACTCATCTCCTGCTCCTTCTCTCTCAGCCCCATTAAAGATTGTGGTTCACATCCTCATTCCTGCCCCCAGCCCGAGAGACCGAGTCAGTTCACAGCGTAAACAGCTGTGTGACTGAAAGCACGTTGAGGACCAGGGATGTGCCCTGAGGACAGGATCAATTGTCAAGAAGAGCTGACTGGAGCTAAACCGTACCGACAGGCCTCATCAAAGAAACATGGCCGTCAGAGTGGCTCTAAATCAAAGAGTGGGCCAAACTGAAAAGTGCCAAGACTGTCCTGCGTCTGTCCGGCTGATCCTCAACGCACCCTGGACACATTAACTAGATGAAAAACCCTCAAAGTCCTTTTTTGCCTTCTTTCTCATTCACAGTTTCCAGAAAACAGGTGGAACTGTACAGGAAGGGGACCAACATTTGCTATTTAATGAGCCACTGGAGCTTGTAAAGGATTCTTAATGGAAGAAACCTGAATATCAGAAACTGAAACATGTGCAGCACAAATGAGGGAAGTGTAAAACATAACGACAGGATATCCGGATTTGATTGTCATGGGGGGGTGCGGTCCCCTTAGATGTGGTCCTTCATTGAGCCATTCAAGTGACACATGCTATAACTATAGGCAGCAGATTTCTTGATCACATATGGGGTTAGATACAGTATGGGTCTTTTGTTGGCAAAGCGCCAATTCCACCCTAGTAAATCTGGTGGTCTTGGTCCTGAGACCACTAAAAAACACAGGAACATGGCCTTGGCTTGGGCCTCAAAGCTTAAAGGGTCTCATTGCTATTTCATGTTCTTACTTACTGTATGTGTTCAGAAAAGTCACAATAGCAGTGCAGATTTATTACCCTCCTTCTAGTTTTCATAAATCCAGAGAGTTTGTAATGACCATAATACGCCCTTATATGGGTTTTCCTTTTCCTTTTTCTTGAACGGCCAGTCATTACTCTCTCCAAATGCATGTTTCCAAACTTGCGTGCAAAGTCGAGTTCTTTCTGAGCTCCTCACATCTTCATCTTTTTTGGTATTGTCGTATAATTTTTAAAAGCAGTGGCCAAACTTTGAGCGTTGCCACCTACTGGACCAACAAATCAGTGCAGCCGATTACAGGCACATACATGATTTACCAACCCAAGCTGATTGGAAATACGTACCTCTACATATATTAGCTTACTGCACGTTTCGCCACAGTTTCGATATGAAATGAAGTGGCACTAAAACACACATTTAACACCAAACCGTGGTATGTTTGTACCTACTGCAGTGTTTTAATAATGCTGCTTGAGGTTTGTTTTGCAGCTTTCAATTCAAATATCCAGTGAGTGTCGCTAAAGATTAATGCTCTGTTAATGTTGGAAATATCCCGTACACCATTCTGCAATAAACAACAAGAGGAGAATTGTAAAGCCACTGTCACTTATGGCAAGCCAAGAAGACAGCTCAGTCAACATTTGCCACAGTTGTGAGATGGGCACAAGAAGGGCGAACTCAGGATGGATTGATCTGACGAAAAGTTGTACATTTTCATTACCCAAGAGAGGATAGTTTGTCTGTTTAATCAATCTTAATTATAGACTTTATTCTATAATTAAATAACTTGCTTTGATGAAGAGCATGATTAACTCTATGTTATAGCAAGAAATTCTCCTTCTAACCAAATGTCGACATCTGCAATTTCTACCACACAAGTTTGAGATGCTGGAACTATAGTTTTGGGAAATGTAGAATTGTGAAACCGTGCTAGTAATGACAGAATGTGTCAACGTAGTTGGTTAGTGATGTTTTTGAGAAACACACCCCAGAGTTGTAAGAGCGGGTATAAGGATGGGTTATATTGGTGCCATGACCCTGATGGGGATGAAGTTTACGTAACAGGTTAAAGGTTTCTAGTAATTGGGGCATGGTGTAAGAAGCCTGGACATGTAAATAATAAAATTGTGCTTATGGATAAGAATGCAGATTAAGAACTTATTTTGAAGGTGCACAGCAAATTCCCCTATGTAAAATTGACTCTATTCAGATAACATTTGGTCCCTCTCTATATAGATTTAAAATTAACTCTGAAGCTGTGTTAAAGTTAATGAAGTAATTAAGAGATTGATTGAGTGATGATTGACCATTATTGAAGACACCTGATGTTAACAAACAGAATCATCAAAGAA